>JACBKR010001250.1:0-52507 GCA_014218235.1 Colocasia esculenta
AATTCTAGATTTAACCAAGCCATCATCAACGTAAACATCCATGTGCACATGCATATGTCGTGAAAAATTACCATCATTGCTCTTTGATATGTTGCTCATGTATTCTTCAGTCCGAAGGGCATCACAATATAACAATAGGTCCCCCATGGCATGGTGAAAGAAGTTTTCTCTTGGTCTTCCTCTGCCAGACGGATCTGGTTATACCCAAAGAAACCACCCATGAAAGACAACATCTCGAAACTGGCAGTATTGTCCACTAGAACATCTATGTCACGGAGAGGAAAATCATCCTTAGGGCAGGCACGATTAAGGTCATGGAAATCTATGTAGATCCTAACCTTAACATCCTTCTTCATCATAGGGACAATGTTAGCTACCCACAGTGGATAAAGCACAACCCTAATGAATTTGGCTTTGTGCAACTTGTCAACATCCTCTTTGATCTTGTGCACAAGCTTAGGGTGCAGCCTCAGCTTTTGTTTGACGGCTTTTGCATTGGCTTTTAAGACTAAACGGTGCTCAACAAAAGATGTGTCAAGTCCCGACATGTCTTCATAGGACCAAGGAAAAGCTATCGAAAAATTCTTTAAGGATAGCTACAATAGCTTCTTCCTCTTTTGCACTAAAGTTAGCACTTATCAAAACTACCTTCAGAGATTCTTTGGTGCCAAGGTTGATCTCTTTGGTTGGTTCATCCACAGCCATGGTTGGCTCATCAAACCTCATAGTGACATCCACATAGGAGCTCATTGGGTCCTCTTCTTCTGACCCAAGATCTCTTAGCTCACTTTCTTCATCAAGTCTAGTAGATACATTCCCCAACCATCATATACCGATTCACCTTCTACGAAATCTATTTCTATTAGAGCAGGTTCTTCAAGAAATTTTGGGACTCGACTCAACTTAGCACATCTCTCAGCCAAAGCGAGAATATATCGGGCAGGGACTTGCCAACCCTTCTCCTTGTGAATGCGCGGCTGAGAGGGACCAGACTCTTCTAAACCTAGACCTGGCCCTAGATTTAAACCTAAACCTGAACTACTATGTATAGGAGAAGTGTCCCTGGGCGGGCGAGTATCAAGTTCAAGCTGAAGATAGATGGCCCCTGACCGATCGGAGGAGACTTCATAGGGGAAGGGTGCTCAATGGAGACCTCACATTCCCACCTTTGAGAATTGGCATTTTTTTTTGGGAGTCAAGGCTTAGAACCATGTGCTGTTGACTCAAGGTCGCCTTGACTGGCCATGTGAGTAATGTAGGAAGGATAGGTTGGAAAAGAAGAGGGAGGGAAGTGGCTAGAGCAAGACATTCATGTGCCGAGCAGACTCCAACTGAGGGAGAAGATGAAGGTAAAGACAGAGATTGACTTGGAGATGGAGGATCGGAGTTGGAATCAAAGAGTGAAAGAAGGCCAAAGTCCTCACAGACCTCCTCAAATTTAGCAGCTTCTTCTTCTTCCTCACTCTCTAAATCAGATAGTTCTTCCACGACAGGCTCCCTATTCCAGGTTGGATGGGTCTCTGAACGAAATGTTCCTTAAGAGTATGTAAGAGGTGTATAGGGTATGAAAGGATCCAGATGAACAGGGTCAGGATGAAATCCCAAACCAATCCTTGCTAACAGCCTCCTCACCTAAATACTAGTGACGTGACCTTGCTTGTCTCTACCCAACCCTCGACCATAGATATAGTCGATCTTTGCCATCACCTCCCAACCCTTCTCTTGAGGACATGTGGCCATCTCAAACTCTCATCAATGAAGGAAGGTTGGTTCAAATCAAGGGGAGATGGTAGATCAATCATTGACATGATAGGTTTCTTCCCCTTATCTGGAATGAAGAGGTGTGGCATCTGCTCGAATGTGATGGAGTGAGGGTTTCTATAGTTGGGATGCTCTTGATTTTTATGACCCGTCCATTGAATGGAAATTTGAAGCAATGATGGGCAGTGGAAGGGACCCTTAAAGTTTGCTCTAACCAATGACGACCATGAATTACCTTATAGGTCGGATCAACATCCAAGACTAAGAACATCGAAGACATGGTAATGGGTCCTATTTCTAGCTGAAGAGCAATTTTTCCTTTGGCAACCCTCTTGGAATTGTCATAAGTAGGAATTGTGGAGTAGATCTTCTCCAGACTATCTTCCCCCAAACCTAGTGTTTGAGAGTCTTCAGCGGACAAACATTGATGAATGCCTCCATGTCAATAAGAGTGGAGTCCACTAAAACCCCGTTGAGGGTGACGGTCTAATAGAGAGGGAGTGAGCGACACTTGGGGGTTGCAAGGTCTTTATCCGAGAAAGAAATGGAAGGCCCTTGGGTGCGTGAAACGATAGCATTAGTGATCCCACTCGCAAGGAGATCGTCATTGAGCATGATCTTTTGGAGGAATTGGAGGAGAGTGGACTGATGAGATGGTGACTTTTGAATCAATTCTAAGATGGAAACCCTTGCAGCAGTCTTGTCCAAGTGCTGAAGAATAACATATTTGGTGTCGGCGGGTGGCCGAGGTCCATTATCTTCCTCATCTTGTGATGGCCGTAGGAGTGGGGGAATGATGCAGTTCCGGAGTGTGACATTGACGTTCTCCAGAGACCTAGGGAGAATGAATTGGAGGGGTTGGGAGCCATAGATGGGTGGCTCATGGGTAGAGGGATTGGGAATAGACTGAGTATTCTAGCGAGCGGGTCTTGTAACGCCCCGAAAAATCTAAATGATTTAAAATTAAGGAAAATAGAAAATAAAAAAAACGTTGAATAGAATAAAATAAAAGCTATGGTTCAACTGCCATAGTATGAAATCAACTATTTAATTCTATTGGGCCAAAACAACTCAAGTTGGGCGAAAGAACAAAACCCAAAGGCATTAAACCCCAAAATTCGTACGCATAATTATGCAAAAATTAGGAAAGGTCAAATTACGGTTAAGCAAAGGTGATTAGCCATGCAAAGCAAGAAAAATTCCTACCCAGCAAGGATGGAAGGTTTCCTAATTGCATTCCTACTCCAATTGGGAGGAGAATCCCTAAAACATGGAAGGGGCCAAGCCAAAACCGCAGCCCTCTTTCCTAGTCTCCTTAGGACATGGAATAAACCCTCATCATATAAATATTCATTCTAAAAGTAATTGGGAAGGTTTAACATTGTGTTGGGGTCATGTGGAGGCGAGCTAGAGCACCAGGAGGAGAGGAGAACGGCCAAGAACCGAGCTTCTTCACCAATTGTTTTCTTCGGCGACCTGTGCAATCACTCTTCTTAGATCTACTCAAAGGTAGGTGTTCTCAGGCTTAAAGTAAACATTGCACATACTACTAGAATGAGCATCGAGTCTAGTTTCATTTGCATGTATTTTCCCCAATTTCCATTCTCCATGTGAGTCGTATTAAGCGTTTTCCAAGCGTTGCGCAAAGATAGGGCTTTATGTGTTATTGATGTGTTTCACGCAAATCGAGGCCGAATTGGGTCAAACCAAAAGGGTACATTTCTTATACTAGATGTCCTTGACACTTTTCATGTTTAGAGTTTTGTATAAACATCACTAGATGTCAAGTTATAAGTCTTTCATGAAGGATTGTAGCATTTTCTACGTTTTCGGGCAAGATCCAAGAAGGAGACGACCCTAGACGTCGCAATCTTGCTGCATGAACGCGACGTACATGTACGTCGTGATTTAGTAAAGGGTGACAGATCGTTCTATCGTAATTTGAAGTCTGACCAGTCGACCTAACACATGGAACTGTGCGCCGGATGGGTTTTAGCGCCCTTCCTGAACACGATAGATTAGGCCATCGCAACTTAGACTTTTTCCCGCTCAAACATTTTTTCCTATTTTTATATTCATATTTTTAAGTCAACTCTCGAATGTGACGTAGGAGAACTTCCTGACCGAAAACACGACGATCTGTCTCGTCACGATTTGAACGCGACGGGTAGGTCCGTCGCGATTTAGTTACTTGTTACAGAACCATGTTTTCACTGTGTATGGCCCTTTGATGTGCGACGACTGTGTTCGTTGCGATTTAAAGGCCAACCAGAGACTGTTTTAAGGAGCTGTTTAGTCTAGTATATGCATGTCTCTTTATGGCATGTCATGTCATGTAGCTAGTCAATGGCCTAAAAGTGATCAACGTACATGGAAATCATAAGAATATGAATATCTATTCTAAGTGTTAATGATTGATTGATGTCACCTACCATGTGATGTGATTGATATATGCTCTGTCCATATTCTAACTTGTCCATAACCGAAATGTGATATATGTTAAAAGTACAGCAACCATGTGATAGATTGAATTGCATATATGTCATGATTAGTTGTTATAAGCCTTTCGTCTTGTTTTAAACCAGTGGATTGAGGATTGAGACACACTCTACACGTCACATTGCACATATAGGCAGCCTTTCTTAAGAGGTTGGAAACTTATGGCCGGTCATTCCATGTCGGTAATCTAGTGACATTTCTCTTAAGACCTCCATAAATTTTCGTACTTCTTGAATTCCCTCATAGAGACCGAGTGGTTGTACCAATGAAGTACCCGCAAGATAGAATGCACTTCTCTTCTTATCTTCCTCTCATAAGAGTGATTTGATAACAATGAAACTAAGCCATTATGTGTAGGATTGAAGTAATGAGATTAAGTAGTTATGTAGCCGAAATTAATCTAGATCATGTCCCCTTGAATTGTTCTCTATTATCATTGACACGATCTTTAGTCATCATTATCCATTGCTTGGAAAATCATGTTGGCCATAAATGAATGAATGGAATTACCAGAAATTATTGGAACTTCGGTTCACAACTATGCCTGTGCAAAAAGGGTCCAGTCTGGTCCTTGGAGGAGCACCCGAAATACTTATAAATCACGAGAGTATATGATCCATTGAGGTGTCTGGAAATCACCTAATTGAATGCAAGATTGATCTGGGTACTTTCCACACTATTATTGAATGTGACTAATTGAACTATTATATGTGAAATAGCCAAATCTATTGTACATGTCATTGTTAATGAACCCTACATGTCATTGTCCATTGGAATTCTATGGAATTCAACTTGAGATATCCATTGTACATGCTGCATACTATTGAATCTCCTTTATATGTCAAGTGATCATATTGTCATCTATCTCATTGATAATCGTTCCTTCCCACATGAGAATCATCATCTGATCTATTTACTGAACGTTCTCGTACATATTATAGTTTGGGTTTGTCACTATCGTATTGACATGAGTATTGCATGATAGCATTGCCCCTGTTGACATGGTAATTACGTAAAGCATGCCCAGAACATGAGATGTAAAACCTACTGGGCACTAGTGCGCTCACACCTGCTTCCTTAATATTTTCAGGTAATGAATATGAGGAATTGGAGAACGATGGGTCCGGGGAAGAGTTATGACCTATTCAACTGTACACGTCTATAGCACGTCAGGCAAGGAGATTAGATTTGAAGAGTCTGTAATAGGTAGGATTATTTCCTTTGATGTCTTATGTAGTTGAAATACAATATTGGGCCCTATGTTTGGCTCTGATGATGTAAGGATTTTAAACTACTTTGGGAAATGAAATAAAGATTATTTGGATGCCAATATTATTGTCTTAACCTTGTGTTATATTTAGTTGTTACTCTGAATTACTCGAATGTGATACTCATACTCGTATCGCTCGCGATCTCGACATTTATTTCCGCTGCTAAATGTCGGGACGTGACAGTTGGTATCAGAGCCTAGGCTTTCCCTTATGTTATAGGCAAATGAGAAATTGTTAGGCTTAGTCAAAACTAAATCCCATGTGTCGACTTGCCAAAAAAAAACCAACAGCAAGATTGGGGTAGAAACACCGGCTATGTCATTTAGTTAGAATTAAGTTGTGGTAAAGTTAACATTTAATGCACATAATGTGGTTATCTTGAAGGATTGCAATGACTACTGCACAAGAAACTCAAGGAGATCTACACAGGAACTTCAAGAGTATGAACCCACCTAGGTTCGGGGGTAGCACTGACCTGGATGAGGCTGAGCACTGGCTCAAAGAAATAGAGCATGCATTTCGCATGATGGGATGCACAGATGAGAACAAAGTTACTCTAGCTACTTATCAGTTAGAGAGCGAAGCACGCACTTGGTGGGAGTCGATCAAGGCTACACTAGGTGATGCCCAGGCCACTTGGGCACAGTTCAAGGAGTACTTCTCAGACAGGGTACAAGAAAGGAAGGTGGCAGAATTCACCAATCTGAAGCAACGGAGTCTATCCGTAGCTGAATATGAGGCCCAGTTCTCTAAACTGGCTCGTTATGCCCCACACTTGGTCCAAACTGAGTGGTTGAAAGCCAAGAGATTCATGATCAGTCTGAGCCCCTACATCACACAACTGGCACCAATGGATCTGCAAACTTACTTGGAGATGGTAAGGAAAGCACAACTACTGAGGACTCGCTAGCTGTAGCAGAGAATACAATAACAACATGATAAAGAGGAACAAGGATCAGCATCAAAAGGCCACAAGCTGTGTTGGGACAAGAGGCCGATGGGCCAAACTGGAAATCAACCAGCCAAGAAATTCAAGGATGGAGGTTATCATCAAGCCCCCCATCAACAAGGAGCCATGCAAGCACTGTGACAAAACTAGTCACAAGTCTGAAGACTGCTAGAAAGCACTGGGAAGGTGCTTACGCTGTGGAAGTCAGAGTCACAAGATCTCTAACTGTCCGCGTATGATGAACCAGACATAGGGAACGCCTCAAGGAGGCCCGAAGCACCAGGGTAGGCTACAGGCATTGCAAGAACGAACTACATCAGAGGAAGGTGGTGTGGTTGAAGGTACACTTACCATTCTGTCCCGTTCTGCATTTGTTCTATTTGATACGCGAGCTACTCATTCCTTCATATACCAAACATTTGCTGATACCTTATCTGTAAAACTCATTCCAATGAAATCTGGAATAGTGTGTCAACAACCACTATTAGTCCTGGATTCAAGCTTAAAAACCACTTTCCATCTAGTGAAGTGTTGATTGAAACTCAAAACCTACCTGCAAATTTAATATGCATGGATATGGAGGGTTATAATGTGATACTAGGAGCAGACTGGTTGTCTTAACATGGGGCAAGTGTCAACTGTAAGAAAAGTCGGCTGACATTTAGTCAACATCAAAAGTTTCGTTCTCAGGAGATAGAAACCGCAGGAAACTATCCCTCATTTCTGCACTACAAGCCATGGGGCAAGTGTCAACTGTAAGAAAAGTCCGGTGACATTTAGTCAACATCTAAAGTTATTGTTCTCAGGAGATAGAAACCGCAGGAAACTATTCCTCATTTCTGCACTACAGCCAAAAGGATGATGAGGAAAGGATTATAGCCTTTATAGCCACAGTTGTCACCACAAAGAAGGAAGTCAAGATTGAGGACATCCATATTGTCAGCAAGTACGCTGATGTATTTCTCGAGGAATTTCTAGGAATTCCTCCAGAGCGAGAAGTTCATTTTACCATTGAGTTGATCCCTAGAGCATCACCAGTATCTAGGGCACCTTATAGAATGTCCCCTGCTGAAATGAAGGAATTAAAAGAGCAACTGATGGAACGACTGGAGAAAAGATTTATTCGACCAAGCACATCACTATGGGGTGCACCTATTCTCTTTGTCATGAAGAAGGATGGGTCGATGCGGTTGTGCATAGACTATAGGCCACTAAATCAGTTAACAATCAAGAACAAATATCCGCTGCCAAGGATTGATGAATTATTTGATCAATTGTTTAGAGCTAATATTTCTCTAAGTAGATCTTAGATCTGGCTATCATCAATTGAGGATCAAAGGAGAAGATATACACAAGACAGCCTCCGAAGCAGGTACGAGCATTATGATTCATTGTCAGGCCTTTGGATTAACAAATGCTCCTATAGTTTTCATGCAGTTGATGAATAGTATTTATCGCCCATACCTCGATAAATTTGTGGTGGTATTCATTGATGATATACTGATCTATTCCAAACAAAGGAAGAACATGAGGAACATTTGAGGATTGCATTGCAAATATTGAGGGAGAATAAACTGTATGCCAAGCTGAGTAAGTGTGAATTCTTGCTGGAAGAGGTATCCTTTTTGGGGCATGTGGTAACCAGGGATGGTATCGTTGTTGATCAATCAAAGGTAGAGGCAATTTTCAAGTGGGAAAGACCAACAAGGGTCACCGAGATCAGAAGCTTTCTGGGATGAGTAGGGTATTACAGAAGATTCATAAAGGATTTCTCAAAGATTGCAGTGCCATTAACCAAGCTGACCCAGAAGGAGAATCCATTTGTGTGGACTGATAAGTGTGAAGAGAGTTTTAATAACTTGAAGTAGCATCTGACTTCTGCTCCTGTCCTTGCCTTACCCACTGAAGAAGGAGGATTTGAAATATATTCAGATGCTTCTGGTACAGTTCTAAGATGTGTCCTAATGCAACAAGGGAGGGTCATAGCATATGCCTCAAGACAACTGAAAACCCATGAAGCAAACTATCCTGTACATGACTGGAATTAGCAGCGTAGTGTTCATCCTGAAAATATGGAGGCACTACATTATTGGGAGCAATTTAAAGTCTTTTATGACCACAAGAGCTTGAAATATTTATTCTCACAAAAGGAGCTCAACATGAGATAGAGAAGGTGGTTAGAGTACCTCAAAGACTTTGACTTTTCCATTCAATATCATCTAGGAAAAGCCAATGTGGTGGCAGACGGTCTAAGTAGACAACTAGAAGCTATGCTAGCTAGTATGATGCTGGGCGAATGGAAGTTACTAGAACAGTTTGCAAGTCTGAATTTAGACTTGGGAAAGAAGGAGAAACAAGGGACGATCTCTAACATCAAAATACAGTCTGATCTACTAATGGAAATCAAGGAGAAGCAAGGAGAGGATCCCTTCTTAGTTGATATTAGAGAGAAGCTAGAACAAAGACCAGATTTTACCCCGGCATTTGATGGGAGATTATTATTCCAAGGCAGAACATGTGTCCCTGATCATGAGGAACTCAAGAAGAAGCTGTTAAATGAAGCTCATCAGTCAAAGTACACAATTCATCCTGGATCAACAAAGATGTACCAAGACTTGAAAAGGTCTATGGCATATTGTTTAACATGTATGAAAGTCAAGGCTGAGCATTTTCGAATGGTCGTGGATTGCTACCACTAGAAATTCCGGAATGGAAGTGGGATAGTATCGTTATGGACTTTATCATGGGACTGCCCAGGACTAGAGGTGGTATGGATGTAATATGGGTAATAGTTGACCGATTGACCAAGTCAGCTCATTTCTTGCCAATTAAGAGCACATGGACAGTAGATGTGTTGGCCACACTTTATGTCAAAGAAGTAGTGAGATTACATGGGGTTTCATCCACCATAATATCTGATTGGGACCGTAGATTCACTTCGCACTTCTGCAAAGGTTTACAAGCAGCATTGGGCACCAAATTGAACTTTAGCACTGCCTTTCATTGTAACACCCCAGAATTCAGTAATTAGAAATTAGAATAAATTGAAAATGATAAATTCAATATTAGGGAAAAAGCAAAAACATACGTGCCATTAGAGTACATGTAAAAATCCATTAGAAAAATTCATAAAAACTATAGTACAACTCTAAATAATACTCCCTAATGACCCATAAGTAATTGGTGCAAAGAAAAATCAGATGGTCCAAGTTTAAGGCATTTTGCGACTGAGTGTCGTAATCAGGGAATAGTCTGGAAATCATTATCCCACAAACTTAGATGAGTCAGAAAATCAAATAAAAATCATAGATGGACTTCAAATAATATCCTCTAATGATCCATCAAGAATTTGGGTCAATAAAAGTCATTTGGGGTATATTTAAGAGTTAGTGTGACTTATTATCGTAATTAGGAAATAAGTTGGACAACCCATTATCAGATGTATAAAATGAGATCATAAACTAAATGAGAAATTTATGGTGAACTCCAAACAATATGTGGGGGTAGTCCATAAAAGAAATCGGATCAATGGAAACTTATGATCCATGAACAAATTCAAGTATGAAAATAGTAAATAAATAACTTCTGTATTATCGGAATGATAGAACTTACGTACCACTATCGTATGTGAGAAAACACATCGGAAAATTTTGTAAAAATTATAAACCTACCCCAAATATTATCCCTAAGCATTCCACGAAGGAATTCATGCAACGAAAAATCTGATTGGCCGAGTGTACCTCACACTTCACAAAGTTACCCGAATTAGGAAACTAAGTTAGAAAATTGTTAACACGAAATAATTACCCTACCATAAATTAAATAAATATATTGGAAAGACTTCCAACATCATATATTAATAACCCATTAACAAGATTGGTCCAATTGAGCACATTTGGCCCAAGGATAAAAATTGGAACAAGAAATGCCCAAAAATCGTGCATGTAAATAAGGGGTATTTAAGAAGGTAAATTAGCATTTAAAAGTGTGTCATTAGCCAAGCATGGCAATCCAAATCGTGGCCAACCATGCATGACACCTTCCCATGTGTTGCTACCTCTTTTGGGTGAGAGAATCTCAAATTTTGGGAAGGTGCCATGCTGAACCCGCAGTCCCCTTTCTTGGTCATCTTTCATGTTAAACGTTTCATCTAAATGTCCTTTGATAGGGATATATAAGCATAGCAAGAGGTTCACTATGTTTTGCGACGTTTTTGGGCAGCGTTTGGAATCACATCTGCTTAAGGCGACGCGATTCCCGCGCTTGGTTTCATGTCAGCTTTCGCCAACGTGATTCTCTGAATTGTGACCATGAGGCTGGACATGATTAGCTCGCTGACCAGTCAACCCACGCATGGGCCTTCGCGCCCGCCTGGGAGTCAGAGCCTGTCTGAATCGCGGCGGGATGCCCTAACGTGATTCAGGCCGTTTTCCTACCCGATTTGTATTAATGAATATTCTTGAACGCATCGGATGACCCGACGTGATTCACGTTAAAAGGTGGATTGGCGGTCGACGCGATTTACCTGTCTTCGCCTTTGGTCTATTTTCCTGTACACCGTGGTTTGAAAACATCCATTGTGTTGGACGTCATTCATAAGTCGACCCGAGACTGTACTTTTTGGCCAGTCAGTTAGCTTGTTAGTTTCGTTAGTCTATCAGCATGTGCATGGTGTTATATAGTATGCATGGACCTAAAAGCAATCAACCCATTGAAAAACGGTAATGATATGAATAAGATTCTAATGTGTAATTGTGATTGACCTTATATCCATTTCATTAATTATCTTGTGATCTTACTTATTGTCAATTTGATATGATAAGAATTTGATATGAATATGTGGATGAATACATGTTAGCGTGAACGTGTTAGTTAAGTTTCCATCATGATTTGCATGTGAGTTTTCCTTAGTATATGTTTTCCGATGTTTCAATTATTTGTTCATATTGCATATATGTTGAGGATGATCCGTGACACGTCACTTACACTTTTGCACGATTAGGCATACCCTTCTTGGGGAATTGGGAGCTCTCTGCAGTCATTCTGAATTGGCATACTAGCGATCTTTTCCTTAAGACCTCCGTAAGTCTCCGTTCTCTATGGATTCCCACATAGAGACCAAGCCGGTTGTACCGTGAAGTACCCTGGAGATAGAGAGCACATGTTCCGCGTACGATCTGTAATTAGTCATCCTCATGTCAAGATATTAAAGAATTATGAAACATAAGATACGTCGTTATGCTGCCCATTTGTTCTCTGAGCTATTTGTCACACCTTGACTCTATAATGATCATGTTCTTATTATTGAAATTCCATGGCCATGATATGAATATGTTTGTTTGGCACAGTATGGGACTTCGGTCCATTTGACCAATGCCTATGCAATTGGGGCCCTGTCTGGTTCTGGGGAGGAGCGCCCCAACGTACTTATTAACCGTAGGAGTATAGACTTGTGGTGCTTGGCATGGCACTGATATGATATGCACAATTTGTGGGAATGTGCCTTCGTTTGATATGATATGATAAGTTTGATTTGATATGATACGTCTGTTCATGTGAATACATGATATCTGTATGAATATGGCCAAATCCGTTGATATGATTCTACTCTTCAATTACCTGTCCATTGTATATGCAACTCGATATTTGATTTGTATGACATGCATTCTATTACGGTATTCAACTTGTTAGAAAAGCACGCATTGTCATCATGTTCATGTGCATATCTACCTATTTAAAATTTCATGTATATTAGTGCACGCACAATATTGAGATGTAAATCCTACTGAGCTAGTTCGCTCACCTTTATCATCCTGTCCTTTTCAAGTAGTGATGAAGAATCAGTGGAGTAAGATGGGGCAGGGCAAGAGTGATGAGCACCTGCCATATGAGGAATTGATAGTCTATGAATAGTTATTTGAGTAGTCGATGTAATAGTGAAACATTTTTATTTGAATAATGGGCCCTTTGATTGGCTCGATTGATGTAAGGTTTTTAATTTGTTGAATGAATGGAATAAGGAAGACTTTAATGACAATATTATAGTTTACAATGTGTTATTATATTCATTTATGACTCTGTGCTATTCAACTGTGATACGTCTATTTGTATCGTTCACACACCCCGGTATTTATTCTGCTGCTAAATATCAGGGCGTGACAATTGGTATCAGAGTTTGAACTTTAGGGTCCAAGGGAATATGAATATAGAATGAAACTAGATCACACGAGTCAAAATCTGTCATACCTAATGTGAGCTTGGGTAGAGCCATGGGAATAGAAGTCACATGTGGTATATTTACATTACTGACTCATATTATTATCTTGAAGGTACTTATTACCTCAATGGCTGTTGAACGTGCCCAGGCTAGAAACATGCAACAAACATTACAGAACTTGACTCAGGCTATCCTGCAAGGCACCCATGGTGGAGGTAACCATGGAGCTGGTGATCTCCATCGAAATTTCCGAAGTATGGATCCGCCTAGGTTTGAAGGGAGTACTGACCCGGATGTTGCTGAACTTTGGGTTAAGGAAATTGAAAGGATATCAGGGTCATGCAATACACGGACCAGAACAAAATACTACTGGCGACTTTCCAATTGGAAAAGGATGCCAGGGCATGGTGGGAGTCAGTTGAAGTGACACTGAATGGTCAGCAACAGACATGGGTTCAGTTCATTGAATGCTTCAACACCAAATACATTTCTGAGAGGGTTCAGGAACGGAAAGCAGCCGAATTTACAGCTTTGAAGCAGAGAGGACTCATTGTGGCCGAATATGAGGCCCAATTCTCTCATCTGTCCCGATATGCGGTTCACTTGATTGGGACAGAAAGAATGAAGGCGAAACACTATCTCAATGGCTTGAGGCCCCATTATATCACAAAACTGGTGCCAATGACATTCAAACCTATGAGGACATGATAAAGAAGGCTCAATTTCTGGAAGATGCCATGGAGACCATTGATAGGATCAAGGGCAAGGCTATGAAGAGAGAATAAGTTTCTGCTACCGGAAATTATCAACCGACCATTGGGAGGAAAAGGCCCATTGGTGGTTCTATTGAACAAGCCGATAAGAAGCCAAAAGAATTAGGCAAGCAGTTGGTAGTGGCAAATGGGGAAAGATGCAAGCATTGCGATAAAGCTAGTCACCAATCCGAACAATGATGGAGAGCGCAGGGGAGATGTCTGAGCTGTGGGAGTCGTGACCACAAGATTTCTTATTGCCCAATGCTAAAGGAACAAGCCCCTCAGGACAAGCATCCGAATGGACAAAGGAGGCAAGGCCGCTTACAAGCTATTCAGGAGCATGAAGCTGCAGAAGAAGGAGGTATGATGGAATATGTCATTTTTGTTGAACCTCTAGATCAGTCTTATGATAATCGTCTTGTTGGTACATCAGTCGTAAGTAGGAGAGATGACTGGAGGTTAGACCAACCGTGGCTCCCAAGGATAGCTAAATGTATAGATAGAACTCTACCCACTACAGGTGCGGTGTTTGTAGGTTATACGGTGATCCAAGGAAGTAAACCAAATCAGGAAGCCCAATTTCCTGGTTCACTTAACTACACTCATGAATTTGGGGGCCAAATTCTTTTAAGTGGGGGAGGATGTAACACCCCAGAAATTCAGTAATTAGAAAATTAGAAATAAATTGAAAATGATAAATTCAATATTAGGGAAAAAGCAAAACATACGTGCCATTAGCGTACATGCAAAAGCCCATTAGAAAATTTCATAAAACCATACTACAACTCTAAATAATACTCCCTAATGACCCACAATAAATTGGTTCAAAGGAAGATCGGATGGTCCAAGTTTAAGGCGTTTTGCGACTGAGTGTCGTAATCAGGGAATAGTAGGGAAATCATTATCACACATACTTAGATGAGTCAGAAAATCAAATAAAAATCATAGATGGACTTCAAATAATATCCTCTAATGATCCATCAAGAAATTTGGGTCAATAAAAGTCATTTGGGGTATATTTAAGAGTTAGTGTGACTTATTATTGTAATCAGAAATAAGTTTAACAACCCATTATCAGGTGTATAAAATGGGATCATAAACTAAATGAGAAATTATGGTGGACTCCAACAGTATGTGGGGGTAGTCCATGAAGAAATCGAACGAATCAATGGATAACTTATGACCATGAACAAATTCAAGTATGAAAATAGTAAATAAATTACTTCCGTATTATCGGAATGATCACTATCGTACGTGAGAAAACACATCGAAAATTTTCATAAAAATTATAACCTACCCTAAAATTATCCCTAAGCGTTCAACGAAGGAATTCGTCCAACGAAAAATCTGATTGGCCGAGTGTACAAGGCATGTCACCAGTTACCCGAATTAGGAAACTAAGTCAGAAAATGTTAACACAGAAAATAACCCGACCATAAATTAAATAAATATATTGGAGAGACTTCAAACATCATTATTAATAACCATTAAAAATATTAGGCCAATGCAGCACATTTGGCCATAGGATAAAAATTGGAACAAGAAATGCCCAAAAATTCATGCATGTAAATAAGGGGTATTTAGGAAGGGTAAATTAGGGTTTAAAAGTGTGTCATTAGCCAAGCATGGCAAGCCATATCGTGGCCAACCATGCATGACCCCTTCCCATGGTGTTGCTACCTCTTTTGGGTGAGAGAATCTCAAATTTTAGGAATGTGCCATGCTAAACCCGCAGGCCCCTTTCCTAGTCCCATTAGGACAAGAAATAGAACCCTAAAACTATAAGAGTTCATCACAAAACGTTTAGGGAAGGTTTAGAAACAGGTTGAGGTCGTGAGCAGCAAGCCTAGGGCGCTGGAGGCGAGGAGAACGGCTGGGGAAAATGTGGTCTTCCTCAACCTCGCTCTGCACCGACCCAGAAACCTACAGGGAGTTCTTAGCATTCAAAGACAGGTGTTCTCGGTCCAAGATTAATGAAAACCAATACCAACTTGTAAAGCTTCGAGTATAGGTTCATTTGCACTTGATTTGCCTAATTTTCATGGAGTATACATTAAGTATTAGTCGTTTTCCCTAAGTCGCGCATAGTTAGGGTTTTTATGTTCTTCTTATTATACACATGATTGGAGATAGAATTAGACTAAACCCCCATCATGAACATTATGCTACTAGTAGCCCTCGTCATGTTTTGTGTTAAATGTTTTGTCTAAATGTCATTATCTAGAGAGTTATCAGCATGGTAAGAGAGCTGCTGCATGATACTATGTTTTCGGGTTGCACTTGTCTTCTACATTCTCATGTTTTTCACATGATTCGAGACTTAATTAGGTCAAACTCCCAACATAAAAGTTATTCTACTAGTTGTATTGGTAATCTTTTATGTTAAACGTTTAGTCTAAATGTCATAAGACAAGATGATATAAGCAAGGTAAGAGGTTTATTATGTTTTCGGGCGTTTTCGGGCAGCGTTTGGAATCACGTCTGCTTCAGGCGACGCGATTCCTGCGCCTGGTTTCACGTCGGCAAAATGCAACCGGGAAGCTGGATGCGATTACCTCACTGACCAGTGAAGCCGCACGTGGGCCTTCACGCCCGCTTGGGAGTCATGGCCTGTCTGAATCGCGGCGGGATGCCCCGCATGATTCAGTCCATTTTCCAACCCGATTTGTATTTAATGAATATCATGAACGTCTTAGGATGACCCAACATGATTCACGTTAAAAGGCGGCTTTGGCGGCCGACGCAATTTACCTGTCTTCACCTTTGGTCTGTGTCCTGTACACCATTTTTTGAAAAACGTCCACTGTGTGGACGCCATTCATAGGCCGACCCGAGACTGTACTTTCTGGCCAGTCAGTTAGCTTGTTAGTTTTCTTGGTCTATCAGCATGTGCATGGTTTTATATAGTATGCATGGACCTAAAAGCAATCAACCATTAAAAAATGGTAATGATAAGAATATGATTCTAATGTGTAATTGTGATTGGCCTTATGTTCATTTGATTAATTATCTTGTGATCTTACTTATTGTCAATTTGATATGATAAGAATTTTATATGAATATGTGGATGAATACATGTTAGCATGGACATGTTAGTTAAGTTTCCATCATGTTTTGCATGTGAGTTTTCCTTAGTTATATGTTTTCTGATGTTTCAATTATTTGTTCATATTGCATACATGTTTAGAAAAGATCTGTGATCTTGTTCTTATTACATTGAGCTTATTATTAAAATTCTGTGGCCATGATATGAATATGTTTGTTCGGCGCAATATGGGACTTCGGTCCATTTGACCAATGCCTGTGCAATAGGGGCCTGTCTTGTCCTGGGAGGAGCTCCCTAATGTACTTATTAACCGCGGGAGTATGGACTTGTGGTGCTTGCCATGGCACTGATACGATATGCATGATTTGTGGGAATGTGCCTTCGTTGATATGATATGATAAGTTGATTTGATATGATACGTCTGTTCATGTGAATACATGATATCTGTATGAATACGGCCAATCCTTTGATATGATTCTACTCCTGAATTACCTGTCCATTGTATATGTAACTCGATATTTGATTTGATATGACATCCGTTCTATTCCGCTATTCAACTTGTTAGAAAAGCATGCATTGTCATCATGTTCATGTGCATATCTACCTATTTAAAATGTTAATCATGTATATTAGTTCCCACACAATATGAGATGTAAATCCTACTGAGCTAGTTCTCTCACCCCTATCATCCTGTTCTCTTCAAGTAGTGATGAGGAACCAGAGGAGTAAGATGGGGCAGGGCAAGAGTGATGAGCACCTGCCATATGAGAAATTGATAGTCTAGGAATAGTTATTTGAGTAGTCGATGTAATAGTGAAAAATTTTATTTGAATAATGGGCCCTTTGATTGGCTCGATTGATGTAAGGTTTTTAATTAGTTGAATGAATGGAATAAGGAGTACCTTTGTGACAATGTTATAGTATATACTCTGTTTATATTCATTTGTGACTCTGTGCTATTCAACTGTGATACGTCTATTTGTATCATTCATGCACCACGGTATTTATTCCGCTGCTAAATATCGGGGCGTGACATTCATCCTCTGACTAATGAACAAATCAAAAGAACCAATCAAATTGTAGATGTCATGCTTCATGCTCTTGTGCTTGATTTTAGAGGACGTGGGGATGACCAGTTGTATCTAACAAAGTTTGCATGCAACAATAGCTATTAGGCAAGTATTAAAATGGCACCGTTTGAAGCCTTATATGTCAGGAGTTGCAGATCACCCCTTTGTGGGAGGAGGTTGTAGAAAACCAATGGGTGGACCAGACTTAATCGAAGCGACTGTCAGGAAGGTCCAGATTGTTAGGGAACGTCTGAAGATAGCACAATCAAGCACAAAAGTTATCCAGACAAGAGGAGAAGGGAACTGGAATTTCAAGTTGGCGACCATGTTTTCTTGAAGGTCTCACCTTCAAGGGGAATTCAATGATTTGGGATCAAGGGAAGTTAAGTCACAGATTTATCGGCCCTTTTGAAATCTTGAAAGGGTTGGTCAGGTGGCTTACAGACTTGCACTATCGCCACAACTGGCAAATATACACAACGTCTTCCACATATCCATGCTGAGGAAATACCTGTTCAATGCCAACCATGTAATTAGCCATGAGGACTGGAGATTCGAGAAGACCTGACTTATGAAGAGAAACCGATCAAGCTATTGGATCGGAGGGTACAACGGCTACAGAATCGTACCATAATGATGGTGAAGGTACAATGGAGTCATGATGGAGTTACCAATGCTGCCTAGGAAACATAGAAAAAAAATGAGAAAACCACCCAAAACTATTCCCAGGTATGATAGTATACTATTATGTATAAAATTGGGACCAAATTATCTTAAGTGGGGAGAATGTAATGCCCCGAAAAATATAAATGATTTAAAATTAAGGAAAATGGCAAATAAATAAAAATGTTGAATATAAATAAAATAAAAGCCAAGGTTAAACTCCCAAGTGGGAAATCAACTATTTAAATTGTATTGGGCCAAAACAACTCCAATTGGGCCAAAGAACAAAACCCAAAGGCATTAAACCCCAAAAGTTGTACCCATAATTATGCAGAAATTATGAAAGGGAATATTAGGGTTAAATAAAGGTGATTAGCCATACAAAGCAAGCAAAATTCGTACCTAGAAAGGATGGGAGATTCCTAATGGCATTCCTACTCCAATTGGGAGGAGAATCCCTAGAACTTGGAAGGGGACAAGCCAAAACCACAACCCTCTTTCCTAGTCTATTTAGGACATATAATAAACCCTAATCATATAAATAATCATTCTAAAACTAATAGGGAAGGTTTACCATTGTGTTGGGGATGTGTGGAGGTGAGGTAGGGCACCAGGAGAAAGGCGAACGACCTAGAACCGAGCTTCTTCTCCAACTGTTATCTTCTGTGACCTGTGCAATCACTCGTCTTAGATCTACTCGAAGGTAGGTGTTCTTGGGCTTAAAGTAAACATTACACATACCATTGAAAATAGCATCGAGTCTAGTTTCATTTGCATGTATTTTCCCCAATTTCCATGGACCATGTGAGTCGTATTAAGCGTTTTCCAAGAGTCGCGCAAAGATAAGGCTTTATGTGTTCTTCATGTGTTTTCACGTAAACTGAGGCCAAATTGGGTCAAACCAAATTGTAGTTTTATTCTACTAGATGTCCTAGACACTTTTCATGTTCAGAGTTTTGTCTAAACATCGCTAGATGTCAAGTTATAAGTCTTTCATGAAGGATTGTAGTGTTTTCTATGTTTTCGGGCAAGATCTAAGAACGCGACGACTCGAGACGTCGCGATTCTTGGTGCATGAATGTGACATACATGTACGTCATGATTCACTAAAATGCAACAGATCATTTTGTCACAATTTGAATTTAACTAGTCAACCAAATGCATAGAAGTGTGCGTCGCATGGTTTTCAGCGTCCTTCTTGAAAGCGACAGTACAGGCCGTCCCGATTTGACCTTTTTCCGACTCAAACATTTTTGCCTATTTTGATATTTGAATTTTTAAGAAAACTCTGGAATGCGACGTAGGAGAACGTTGTGAATCAAGGGTCATCGCAACATATCGACTTGTCGCATTATCTGTTTAGGCAATCGATTCCCGAACAAAAAGGCGACGATCTGTCCCGTCGCGATTTGAATCCGATGGGTAGGTCCGTCACGATTTAGTTACTTGTTACAGAATCGTGTTTTCACTATGTATGGCCGTTTAAAGTGCGACGACAGTGCCCGTCGTGATTTAAAGGCCAACCTGAGACTATTTTAAGAAGCTGTTCAATCTACTATATGCATGTCTTTATGTCATATCATGTCATGTAGCTAGTCAATTGCATATAAGTGATCAACCTACATGGAAATCATAAGAATATGAATATCTATTCTAAGTGTTAATGATTGATTAATGTCACCTACCATGTGATCATGTGATTGATATATGCTTTGTCCATATTCTGACTTGTCCATAACCGAAATGTGATATATGTTAAAAGTACAGCAACCATGTGATAGATTGAATTGCATACATGTCATGCTTAGTTTATAAGCTTTTCGTCTTGTTTTAAACCGGTGGGTGTGGATTGAGACACGCTCTACACGTCACATTGCACATATACTCAGCCTTTTATGGGGGATTGGAAACTCACGGCCGGTCATTTCGTATCGGCAGTCTAGTGACCTTTCTCTTAAGAAGTCTGTAAATCTCCGTACTCCGTGGATTCCCTCATAGAGACTGAGTTGGTTGTACCAATGAAGTACTTGAAAGATAGAATGCACTTCTCTTCTTATCTTCTTCTCGTGAGAGTGATTTGATAACATTGAAACTAAGCCATTAAGTGTAAAGATTGAACTAATGAGATTAAGCGTTATGTTGCAGAAATTAATCTGGATCATGTCCCCTTTCATTGTTCTCCATTATCATTGACATGATCTTTAGTTCATCTTTTTCCATTGCTTGGAAAATTATGTGGCCATAATGAATGAATGGAATTACTAGAAACTATTAGAATTTCGGTTCACAACTATGCCTGTGCAAATAAGGCCCAGTCTGGTTTTGGGAGGAGAACCCGAAATACTTATAAATCGCGAGAGTATATGATCCATTGAGGTGTCTCACAATCACCTAATTGACTGCAAGATTGATATGGGTAATTTCCACACTGTTATTGAATGATTATTTGATAGATTGACTGATGAACTGTTATATGTGAAATGGCCAATCTACTGTACATGCCATTGGTAATGAACCCTACATGTGATTGCCCATGGAATTCTACAGAATTCAACTTGAGATAGCCATTGTACATGCTACATACTATTGAATCTCCTTTATATGTCAGTGATCGTACTGTCATCTATCTCATTGATAATCGTTCCTTGCCACATGAGAATCATCATCTGATCTGTTTACTGAACCGTTCTCGTACATGTATAGTTGGGTTTTTCACTATCGTTATTGACATGGGTATTGCATGATAGCATTGCCTCTGTTAACAAGGTAATTACGTAAAGAATGCCCGGACAGATGAGATGTAAATCCTACTGGGTGCTAGTGCACTGACACCACTTCCTTAATATTTTTAAGTAATGAATATGAGGGACTAGAGAATGATGGGACCGGGGAGAGTGATGAGCTGCTAAACTGTACCCTTCTATAGCACGTTAGCCAAGGATTATATTTGAAGAGTTCGTAATAGATAGGTTTATTTCCTTTGATGTATTATGTAGTTGAAATACAATATTGGGCCATATGTTTAGCTCTGATGATGTAAGATTCTTAAACTAGTTGATGGAAATGAAATAAAGATATTTGGCTGGCAATATTATAGTCTTAACCTTGTGTTATATTTAGTTATTACTCTGAATTACTTGACTGTGATACTCATACTCGTAGTGTTGACGCTCTCGACGTTCATTTCCGCTACTAAATGTTGGGGCATGACAGGTGATGAGCACTAAGGGCCGCTCTTCCAAGATGGCATCGACAGTGGTGGAGGGTTTCTAGGACTCTATCGAACGACATGGGTACCACTCCTCAAAGCCTTCTACCCCCCAATGTTGTTCGCTTCTCACAACCAGGGATCCTGGATGTGTCATGGTGTTGACCTTCTCTTGGGACTTAGAGGTGGATGGGTGGTTGTTATTTTGATGGTTGGGGAGGGGGTTCTGAACTATGCCCATGTCCCTTCTCGTCAATATCGATTTAGCAACGGCTACCTTGACATCATCTCAATTAATCTACCCTCATCATTCATGTCATATACCTAGTCACGGAAGGTGAATCATTTGTGGATTTCATGACCGAGGGCCCTATGATAAGGACAGCACTTTAACGTGTTTGCCTTGGAGGCACACCCTCCTTCTGTGGTGGAAGTTGGATGGCATCGCAAGACATGAGAGCATAGAAAACGTCCCCGAGGGATTCAAGGAGAGGGGATAGTGAGATCTTTTGGGACGTGGACGGGTGTAGCCAGAAGGTGGAGGAACAGCTGAATAGGGCTTGGAGGGATGTGATGGGAATTGATGGGGATTGGAGGTGGAAGTAAAGGTGGAAGATTTGTTAGGAGGCTTTATAGGCTGACTGCAAGTGTTGATAGACTCATTGACGGTCACCCCCTCGGTGGTAGGTGCCGCGGGAGCCTTACATCCCTTGGGCTTCCCTTGAAAGAATGGCGGGAGAGAGGAGTAATTGATTTGGTTCTGAACCACTCTAGCTCGATTGTAATGATGTGCAAAGGAGGGAAACTCACTAAGCTTCAATATAGATTTGAGTAGGGGAGTGGTGTTGTTCACGATCATGGTAATGGCTTGGGACTCCTAGATGGGGAGATCGTCCCTCGAAGCCATGGATCTCCAGCGGTTGGCAAAGGTGACAAAGTCTTCCTCTAGCCTCATCTTTTCCACCACCAAGTTAGGGAGTGTGGGAACTTGGGTGGCCATGTAAGAAAAGTAGGAGATGAAGCGTTCGAAGACAATGTCAAAGCTAAGAAGATCGGATGCAGGTAGAGAGGTGAACACCTCAAAGCCTCCCCTTCTAACGATTGTTGGAAGAGGTGAACCATGAGGACCCGATATATAGCCACTGTGAGTATCCACGAGAAAGCCGATGAGATGGAATTGGGGGTCAGAGGTCCCATCATAATTGCGGTATTTTAGGTCCTTGAAATCCGGGGGAAAGTTAGCATTTGGGAGCTTATAGTTTTAAAGGGATTGAGGCTTATATAGGGAAAGAGATTCAGCCAATAGTTTCCTAACAAAACCATCCATCTCAGACTTGGAGACATATTCGGTTGAGTGGGGGTGTGGGTTGGACATAAGGTGGATAGATAGAGGAGGAGGTGGAATGGGAGTTGGTGCAGGAGTAGTTGGTGAAAGAGTGGGGATGGGGACTCAAGATGGAGTGACAGGCCTCAGAATGGGCTTGGATGAAGAGGCGTTGAAAGGAGAAGGTAAATAGGTGAAGCCCTTGCCCGAACGACATGCTTGGAGAGCATGGAAATGATGTCCACGGGCGAATAGCGGGACAAGAGTTGGCAGAGTTCAGGGTCATCTTGTGTTTCTTGGGCATAAGTGGGATTGACCCTCAAACTCACCTATTCATTATCAGCTTGAGAGGAAGATTGGATTGATTCTTTGGGTTGCATGTTAGAATTAACCATTCTGACAAATTCATCATTCAAATTATCCTCATATTCAAAAGCCGATTGTTAGACATGCTGACAGAATTCAACCAAGACTCCATTAGCACACAACCTACTAATTTTAAGATGATTAGGCCAATTAACTACACTGTTATCAAAAGAAATATGGATTTCTACGCAAACATGTTGTCAAACATGGCCCAAAATCTTTTAAATGTTACAATCGTTGTTAACTCAACTTGTGAAGGCTGATTCTCTCACCTCTCACTCAAACCGGGTGAATAGGCTAGCTAACTAGGAGGCTAAAGCCTCCTACCCAGTACTATGAGGGAATCCCGAATTTAGGGACTTATGGAGTTCTTCTTGAAACCAATCTGATTTACCCGAGAGAGATTCCCTATGTAAAATATTGTAAATCATAGGGGTTATCCTAAAATGTGTGGCGAGGCTAGAATAGATGAGAAAGAGATCCACCTCGTGACTCAGGAGCAACAGAAGTTGAAGAGTGAGCAAACAAAAGAAAATAGAAAGAAAAATCAAACATAAACAACTTGTGGTAACTTTACTGTTAAATCTGCTTATAATCAGACCTGTACCCATGGGCAAGAACGATCCTCCTTGGTGAAACTTTGGCACCACACCTTTATAGAAGAGCTACTTTGTTTTGCTAGAAAATTCTGGTGATGTGATTCCCATTGATTCTAATATCACAAATGTGTCATATCTCTTGCTTCTCGCTGCTCCTACTGTTCTATCCATGATATGGAAGATATTGATCATTATTCTTTAAAAGTGATATTGCCAAACCTCTTTGCCGATGGCTTGTTGGGTTTTCCATAATCATGTTTTTGATGATCACATTACATCCTTGAACATTGAGTTAATGCAAAATTGATGTGCTAACTAACATGAAAAATACATGAAAGTGATTGAGTTAAACATTGCCATATCATACAATGTATATCACTAACAATGTGTTTGCATGTAGGTGCACAAGCATGAAAGATGAAGCATTGAAGAAGCATTGAGAGTTGAGCAAAAGGCACCAAAATATGTCAAAGAGGTGCATCTGTCGACAGATGAGTATACCTGTCGACAGATTCAGACAGTGATCCCCAGACAGAACTCAGGTTTGCATGTCTGAGTGTATCTGTCGACAGATGCATTGTACCTGTCGACAGATTCATACAGTCACCCAGACAGAACTCTGTGTTCTATCCCTGAGTCTGTCTGTCGACAGATGCAAGTGCACCTGTCGACAGCCGACGGAAACTTCAGAATTTGGGTTTCCCAATCCGGCCCCATTTGGGTGTTTCCTTCCTCCACGACCCCCACCTTTACCTAACACTATATAAGCATCCTTTTGGTGCCAATTTCGCAGAGAGCAGCCTCCCATCCAAGAGCCTCCAAGGGACCAGAGGAAAAGCCCCAAATTGCTGCTCTGCTTCAACTTCCGCCCAGATCATCGTGGAATCACCATCTATGCGGAGCTGAAGCCGGATCGTCATCAATTCAACCTTCTACGTCGATCAATCTACATCCAATCGAAGTTTGAAGAGCGTTTGGACGATCCACGAGAAGAATTCCAATCGGATTTGTTCCCTAATTCCTAATTCTTCTCCATCTCATCATTTCCATTCCATTGTGTGTGTGGTTGTGTTTCGAGCATCCCTTGTGCTTGATTCACGTATTTGTGGTTGTTCTGATCGTGCTTCATCAGACAACGTGTGTGTGGTTGAGTTGTAGTGTTGAATTCGCTCATAAGCAGTCGTTTCTTCGTCTGCGTGTGTGTGTGACGGTGGATGTAGGATACACGAGTTGTGTACTCCGAACCACCTTAAATCATCGTGTTCTGTGGTTTGTTCGCGTTTTGCGATAGATGATTGTAGGCACGGTGTTCATACGCACGTTTGATTCCCTGTTCTCTTTTAGATCAACTCAGCGGTCTCATACTTAATCGAATCCCATCAAATTTCTTTAAGATCGCGATAGCATCGAAAAGAAGCCATCAATAGTTTTAAATTGCCGTAATCTATTCAACCCCCCCTTCTAGATTCCGTATTGTGTATTTCCGCATAACCCTTCAATTGGTATCAGAGCGGGTTTCTCCGATTTACAGTTTTCGTATTTGATCTAACGATCAGGAGATTCTCGATCTTATGGATTCTAGCAAAGGGTATATGGCCGAGGGACACTCAGTGACCAGGCCACCCTATTTTGATGGCACTGACTATCTTATTGGAAAATCGCATGCAGGTATTCTTGAGAGCTCAAAATTACGAGCTATGGAAGATAGTCAGCAAGGGACCATACGTGTTGCCCGAGGATGAAGACACCTGGACGAAAGACCAAATAGCGAAAGGAACTCTCAACTGGAGCGCACTAAACATGATGCAATGTGCGGTGCATCCAAAGGAATTCTCAAGAGTCTCCACATGCTCAACAGCAAAGGAGATGTGGGACAAACTTGAACTCATTTATGAAGGTACGTCCGAGGTAAGGGAAACTAAAGTTAGCATGCTAGTGTCTGAATATGAAATGTTCAAGATGAAAACTGATGAAACCGTATCAGACATGTTTGCAAGATTCATGCTAATAGTTAACGGGCTAAAAGGTCTTAAGAAGGAATACTCTGAAAGTGACTTAGTGAGAAAGATTCTTCGTTCTCTTACTTCATCTTGGAATACTAAGGCCACTGTCATTGAGGATTCCAAAGACCTTTCCAAAATGAAATTGGATGAACTAATTGGCTCTCTAATGACATATGAAATCAACATCAAAAGAAAAGAAATAGAAGAAAATCCTAGAAAGTCAATTGCTCTAAAAGCATCCAATAAAACATCAACAAGTTCCAAAAATCCATTCAACAAGAGTGATGAGCAAGAAACGTCTAGTGAGAGTGATGATGATGAAATGGCAATGCTCACTAGACAGTTCAAGAAATTTCTCAAGTTCAAGAGGAGAGACACAGGTAACTCCAAACCCTTTCCTAAGAAAAATTTTTCACAGAAATATGAGTCTAACAAAAAATCTGACATTGTTTGTTATGAATGCAAGAAACAGGGGCATATGAGAGGAGAATGCCCAGAACTCAAGAAGAAGCTGAAGAAAGAAAAATTCACCTCCAAAAAGGCCAAAGCAATGTTGGCCACCTGGATGATGAAGATGAAGATGAAGATGCACAAGAAACATCTAATGATGAAGAAGTGAAATGCTTGATGGCCAGGAGTGATGACTCCAGCGAGGTAAACTTCTCATTTGATATTTCACTGCAAGTGAATGGGAGGAAGCATACACTACTTTATTTGAAAAATTTCGTGAATATAGATCTGAGAATAGAGCATTAAAAAAGAAATGCAACTCCCTTGTGCATGATAGAACAATGATGAACGAATTGCATTCTTGACAAAAGAATTAGAAATGATGAAAATGATGAAAAGACTCATAATGAAGAAATGGATTGCTTGAAAATGAAATTGCAAGAAACACAAAAAGAAAAAGACTGTTTAAGCCATTCTATTGAATTCCTTCAAGAAGAACAATTAGAATACAGAAAAAGTTGGAACAAACTGAAAAGGAATTGAAAGAAAATCTGAGGACCTAATGAAATTTGTAAAAGGGAAGCAAAATCTAGATGCAGTTTTTGGCACCAAAATACATGTAACCAAGCATGGGTTAGGATATCAACCAGTCAAACAAAAGAAAATAGGAGAATCACTGATCACCTCCTTCATTGATCCTAGCCCAAGCACAAGCAAGCATGCTCCCACAAAGCATAATTCAAGAAAGTCTCAGACCAAGCCAATTCTACACAAACAAAATGTTCCCAACAAACAAAAGAAAAAGCCACCTGTCGACAGATACAATGGTGCCTGTCGACAGACAAGAACAGTTTCTATGAATAAACAGTCTATCAAGCAACAGAAAACTGAAAAGAAAATTCCTTCATGCAATGTGTGTAAAAAGATTGGTCATGATGAAAAACAATGCTGGAATAATCCAAAGAAACAAAAGTTCAAACAAGTTTGGATTCCTAAACATCTACTTTGTTGCATGAATGAAATTTTGGGACCCAAAGTAATTTGGGTACCAAAACCTCTTGTCTGATTCACATTTGCAGGAATGCCTAGCAGCCCATCATCAAAACAAATGGTACTTGGATAGCGGCTGCTCGAGGCACATGACGGGCGCAAAGGTAATTCTGTTTCCTAGTGGAGAAAGACGGAGGACAAGTCATTTTTGGAGGCAACAACAAAGGTCAAATCATTGGCACAGGTAATGTTGGTAAGTGTACCTCCAATTCAATTGAAAATGTACTGTTGGTTGATGGCCTTAATCACAATTTGCTTAGCATAAGTCAATTATGTGATAGAGGTCACAACGTCATTTTTGAATCAAATTCATGTCAAATTGTTGATAAAGAAACAGGAAGTGTGAAATTTTCTGGAAAAAGAGTGAATAACATTTACTTAGTTGACTTAGATGATCCAGAGAATGACAACTTGTGTCTTGTTGCAAATAGACAGGATGAATTGACCTTGTGGCATCGTAGGCTTGGCCATGCGAGCTACAACGTGTTGCACAAGATCATGAAGCTCAAATTGGTAAGTGGACTTCCTGATATTTCTTTTAGCAACAATGAAAGTTTTTGTGATGCATGTGCACAGGGAAAACAGACCCGGAAGTCTTTCAAATCTAAAGCACCGGTAAGCACATCTAAACCATATGAATTGTTGCACATGGACCTTTTTGGACCAACTAGAACTCTAAGTCTCAATGGCAAACGTTTTGGTTTTGTCATTGTAGATGATTTTTCTAGGTTCACATGGGTCAAATTCTTGGCACACAAAAGTGAAACACTTTCAATTTCCAAGAATTCTTTAACAAGATTGAGCATGGCAATGTGAATAAAATATGCTCAATCCGCACCGATCACGGGGGAGAATTTGATAACAATGCATTTTCTGATTTTTGCAGGCACCAAGGGATTGAACATCTGTTCTCTTCCCCAAGGACTCCAGAACAAAACGGAGTAGTGGAGAGGAAAAACAGAACATTGGTGGAAATGGCTCGCACTCTTCTGGTTGAAGGCCAACTCTCCAAAAGATTTTGGGCAGAAGCAGTGAACACTTCGTGCTACATTCTAAACAGAGCCATGGTAAGACCTGTGATAAAGAAAACCCCTACCAGTTGTTGAAAGGTAAGAAACCCACCTTGGGTACTTCCGAGTTTTTGGCTCAAAGGTATTTATTCATAACAATGATAAATCTGATTTAGATAGTTTTGAAGCCAAAAGTGATCAAGGTGTTTTTCTAGGCTACTCAGAACACTCTAGGGCATATAGGGTGTTTAACAATAAAACACGCACTGTGGAAGAAACTCCACATGTCATCTTTGATGAGACTTATGCCAAATCTAACTGTTTGAATATTAACAGGACTGAAAAAGAGGATGAAGGAACATCACTTAAGGATCTTCAAGTCAAAGCCAAAGACAAATCTGAAGAAGATTCCAAGACCAAAGGTGGATATCTTCACAGGGACTACAGTGGATGATGAAATTGCATTCAGAAAACAAGATGAAACACTTGAAGAGAATCCACCAGAAAGTGAACCTCCTGAAGATCGACACTCAGAAGATCAAATTCCTCAAGGACAAGATACTCCCGGCCCTCAACAATCACAAATGTGAGGTACTCCAAAGATCACCCACTTGATGATGTGATAGGTAGTTTAATGATTCTGTTCAAACGAGGTCTCAAGTAAGAAAAATAATTGAACATGATTTTTTTGCTTTGTTTCTCAAGTGGAACCCAAAAATGTTGAAGAAGCCTTAAAAGACAACTCATGGATTGATGCTATGCATGAGGAACTTGGTCAATTTCAAAGGAATAATGTATGGAGTTTAGTTCCTAAACCCCTGAAATCTCTATCATAGGAACTAGATGGGTGTTTAGGAATAAACTTAATGAAGAAGGAAAAGTGGTCAGAAATAAAGCAGACTCGTAGCAAAAGGTATAGTCAAGAGTTTGGTGTAGACTTTGAAGAGTCATTTGCTCCTGTAGCCAGGTTAGAAGCAGTTAGAATTTTATTGGCATTTGCATGCTCCCATAAGTTCAAACTTTATCAAATGGATGTTAAAACTGCTTTCTTAAATGGCTATATCAAAGAAGAAGTCTATGTCTCTCAACCACCAGGTTTTGAAAATTCTGAAATGCCTAACCATGTGTATAAATTGCACAAAGCTCTTTATGGTTTGAAACAGGCACCTCGAGCTTGGTATGATAGACTAAGCAATTTTCTGGTAAGCAAGAACTACTCAAGAGGTAAAGTAGACCAAACACTCTTCACTAAGAAGGTTCGCAATCACATAATTGTTGTTCAAGTTTATGTGGACGATATCATATTTGGTTCTACTAACCCTTCACTGTGTGAAGAATTTTCTAAACACATGCACAGTGAATTTGAGATGAGTCTAATGGGGGAGCTTCATTCTTTCTTGGTTTGCAGGTGAAACAACATAAAGATGGATTCTTCATAAATCAAGAAAAGTATGTTAAAGAGCTTCTCAAACGATTTCAGTTTGAGCAAGCTAAACCGGCCTCCACCCCAATGAGCACAAGCATCAAATTAAAATGATGAGAAAGGTAAACCGTAGATGCAAAGCACTTCCGAGGTATGATTGGCTCACTCCTTTATCTTACTGCAAGTAGACCGGATATTCAATTTAGTGTTTGCCTTTGTGCTAGATATCAATCTAGTCCAAAGGAAAGCCATTTAATTGCAGTCAAGAGAATTTTCCGATATCTCTCCGGAACATGCAATTTGGGTTTTTGGTACCCAGCAGGCAGTAGCTTTGATTTGATTTCATATTCTGATGCTGACTATGCTGGATGTAAAATTGATAGAAAAAGCACTAGTGGATATTGCCAATTCCTTGGCGGTTGCATGGTTTCGTGGGCATCCAAGAAACAACACTCGGTTGCACTCTCCACTGCAGAGGCAGAATATGTCGCTGCAGGAAGTTGTGCAGCTCAAGTGTTGTGGATCAAAAGTCAGTTAGCTGACTATAATGTTCAAATTGGATGCACACCTATCCTATGTGACAACACAAGTGCTATCAACCTTTCAAAAAACCCTGTCCAACACTCAGGACTAAACACATAGAAATCCGTCATCATTTCTTGAGAGATGAAGTTGCCAATAAAACCTTGGAACTTATTTTCATTCCCACAGAAAAACAATTGGCTGATATTTTCACCAAACCCTTGTCTGAAGATAGATTCACATCCTTAAGAAGAATTGGGTTTGTGTAAAATGCAATGAAACTGACTATCCATTTTGGAGTACATGCTCTTTATGTGTGAATGACTATGTGGTATATCAAATGGTGAACTGTGGAAGAACAAGTTCGGCTTGTTTGGAAACTATCATCATGCGTGAGAAACATTCTCCGCCAAGTATCCATAGTCCCATTCATATAAAGGTCCTGTACTTCACATAGGATTTTTAGTTTCCTTACATTTTATCATGTTAACTCCATGAAACAATGCCTTTTCTGTGACCATGTGCTTGTGTATGACTTCCTTTCATGAACATGTTTGTCTTATATCAAATGCTTGTGTGAATCCTTGCTTAGATGTTGTGTCAACACGTGCACACACTATGGGGGAGTGAGTTAAGGATAGATGAGTATTTTCTTGAGGAAACTCTTCATACATCTTCTTGTTGAACTCTCACTTCCTTGAACTCAAAGTGCAATCAATCTGAAACCAGAAAAATCCACTCTGTTCATATCTGTCGACAGACACATTCCATCTGTCGACAGATACAATCAGTCTTGTTCTGGCAGAAACTTCAATTCCTCAGTCTGTGTGCATCTGTCGACAGACAGACTTCTTCTGTCGACAGATACCCCATTCTTCTTTATTCTTCAACTCCTTCTTCATATGTTTCAAGAAAGTGTTCCTTACTTGATTTAAAGGTAAACCTTGGTCTGTTTGTGTGCAATATAACCCTTCATATCCACTTCATATCAAGTCATGAACCAAGTCTAAATGTTGTTTGATGCATGACCTGATTAAGGTCTTTTTAGATCATTTTGAACACAATGAGCAAACCAAATGATTTTTAAACATCTCCTTTGAATAACTCCCTTGTCGTTGAACATGAATCTAAAATTGATTTGAAAAATCAGAAAGCTCTTGAATTTAATGTTCTACATTACAACTTGCCTAAAGAAATCTCATGTACTTGACAAAAATAAAAAAAAAAAAAAAAAAAAGGGAGAAAAGCTACCTATTTCTTCGGTTCAATCAAATTTATCTCTTATGGGATGGAGGTAGAGCAATGATAAAATGACTGAGTAACCGGGGACATGGGCATCACAAATGTCGGTCTTCGCGTCAAAAGGTTGTTTCATTATCTCTATACAATGGCTTGATGGACACTCACATTGAGTAACTGGGGGTATTGGCATCACAAGTCTACCTTCACATGAAAAAGTGAAAGTGCTCCTCATTGCCACTCTTTTCCATCTTCGTTGCTTAACCTTCTAAATCACACCTGAAATAGAGTGAAGCCTCCGAAATTTTTTTTGTCAAGTCCAATGTGTTTCTTCGGTAAGACGTTCTTGTGGCCATTTAATTCAATTGTCATCTGACTATCATCTCTATTTAATGCATGTTTTTCTTCAACGGCCTAATCAAAAGAGTTATTTATTTTCACTGGCTTTTGTGAAATGTGTTCCTCATGATCTAATTAAAGAACTTATCGTTTCTAATTCAAAATCATTTAGATTTGTGTCATGTCTTCATCTTAATGGATATGATTTTTGTCTTGCACATACACCCATTTTGCCTTAAAACAACAAATGAACACTTGTCCCTTTGAAAAATTTTGATAAAAATCCAGTTTTCACACAAAAGGAGCTATCTGTCGACAGATAGACTGCATCTGTCGACAGACGACGGCCCAGATCCGTTTTTTCAGAAACCCTCGCGCCGGTTCACCTCCTTTTTGTGGGGCCTTCCTTTTAAAACCTTCCAAATCCATTCTAAGGCCGCCCACGACCCTTTCTCACCCCTCCTCTCTTGTTCCCTCCTCCTCCTCTCCAAACCCCCTCTCTTTCCCCCTCCAGGGCTCCGTCTCCGACAATCCTGCTGCTCCTCGTCTCGGATCCCTCCATCTCCCTTCTCACACCATTCTCATCCTCCTTCCTGAATGGCACCCAAGACGAAGCTTCCCGCTCGCCGTCGTCGCGCTCCGACGGACGCCGGAGAAAGCTCCAGGGCTCCTTCCGAACGCCGCAGCAAGCATCGTGAGGATCGGTTGCCGGAACTCATCGTTCCCCAAGGTCTCCGTATCCGACCCACCGGCACCTTCAAGAAGATTGTCCAATCCCGGTATGTGGACTTCGAGTCCCTTGCACCGATGTTCCCCTCTCTTCTACCCTACTTCGACACTCAAGGTGGACTCCTTCTTGTACTCCCACCTCCAATACTCTCCCACTGCCGTCTCTGAGTTCTACACAATCTAGGGCTTTCCGATCAGGGAGATCTCTACTCTTCGGTGAAAGGCACTCGTTTTCGCCTCACCGCCAATCTTCTCTCCACAGCCCTTGAAATTCCGAACTCAGGAGTTGAAATCTTCAACTACAATCCCTCTGCTTCTGAGTATTATGAGCTTTTGACATTGGAACCCTATGATGCTACCAAGGAGATTGCTCGTCTCAACGCCAACTCCTTTCCTCCCTTGATCCGGATGATCCATCACATCTTCACTACCTTGATCGTCCGAAGGATGGAAGTCGAGAGTTAGTCACCGAGGTCCACAAATCCTTGTTCATCTTTTTCCTCAAGTGTGACGAAATCAACCTACCAGAACTCATGATAAGCCTCATCCGTCGGTGTTTCTCTAACACCAAAAGATCAATGCCATATGCTTGCCCCATCACTTCTCTTCTTATTTTCCTTGGCATTCCTATCCCTCCAAGTGAGCTCATCTCACTAAAATCCCGAAGTGCCTTGACCTCACTGCCGCCAACCGCATGGGCTACAAGATGTAGACGGCGTCGTCACAAGGACTCTCAAGGGAAAGGAACCACAAGGAGCTGAAGATGTCAACTGAAGAAGACAATGAAGATGATGAAGCAAATGAAGGCAGTGATGAAGATCCTCAGGATGAGCAAATGCCTGACCAAGCTCAAGAGTTTGATGATGTACCTGTGCCTCCACAACAATCCATTCGTGATTACTTGGCACAAATCCATCAAGAAATGATCTCAGGATTTGCTCACATGACTTCAAGATTTGATCAAGTGGACACTCGCCTCAACACTCTAGATGACCGGCTTGACCACCTCTACTCCGAGAGAGATGGACCCCGTCACCCTCCTTCTGCTGGACATGACATGAAATAGAGGGTCTCAGGGTCATTAGACTTAAGAGTCCTAGCTGGGAATTAGTCTCACTTGTCTTGTCTTGTCTTTTTGCTTGTTCATGCTATTTCCTCTCTTTTGTCTTTATCGAGTCATGTAATGATCATGATCAATCAATGCAAACAGTTCTTGTTTCATATTTGACTCAATGAATGTGCATAACTTGACTTATTGTATGAATGTGCATAACTTCACTTTTTGTATGTTGTCAAAAAGGGGGAGAACATCAATATATGCATCAATTGAATGTTTTGTCATCATCAAAAAGGGGGAGATTGTTGGGTTTTCCATATATCATGTTTTTGATGATCACATTAACATCCTTGAACATTGATTTAATGCAAAATTGATGTGCTAACTAACATGAAAAATACATGAAAGTGATTGAGTTAAACATTGCCAAATCATACATGTATATCACTAACAATGTGTTTGCATGTAGGTGCACAAGCATGAAATGAAGCATTGAAGAGCATTGAAGAGTTGAGCAAAAGGCACAAAAATATGTCAAAGAGGTGCATCTGTCGACAGATGAAGTGTACCTGTCGACAGATTCAGACAGTGATCCCGACAGAACTCAGGTTTGCATGTCTGAGTGTATCTGTCGACAGATGCATTGTACCTGTCGACAGATTCATACAGTCAACCCAGGACAGAACTCTTGTTTCTCCCCTGAGTCTGTCTGTCGACAGATGCAAGTGCACCTGTCGACAGCCGACGGAAACTTCAGAATTTGGGTTTCCAAATCCGGCCCCATTTGGGTGTTTCCTTCCTCCACGACCCCCACCTTTACCTACACTATATAAGCATCCTTTTGGTGCCAATTTCGCAGAGAGCAGCCTCCCATCCAAGAGCCTCCAAGGGACCAAGAGGAAAAGCCCCAAATTGCTGCTCTGCTTCAACCTTCCGCCCATCATCGTGGAATCACCATCTATGCGGAGCTGAAGCCGATCGTCATCAATTCAACCTTCTACGTCGATCAATCTACATCCAATCGAAGTTTGAAGAGCGTTTGGACGATCCACGAGAAGAATTCCAATCGGATTTGTTCCCTAATTCCTAATTCTTCTCCATTCATAATTTCCATTCCATCGTGTGTGTGTGTGGTTGTGTTTCGAGCATCCCTTGTGCTTGATTCACGTATTTGTGGTTGTTCTGATCGTGCTTCATCAGACAACGTGTGTGTGGTTGAGTTGTAGTGTTGAATTCGCTCATAAGCAGTCGTTTCTGCGTGTGTGTGTGTGGACGGTGGATGTAGGATACACGAGTTGTGTACTCCGAACCACCTTAAATCATCGTGTTCTGTGGTTTGTTCGCGTTTTGCGATAGATGATTGGTAGGCACGGTGTTCATACGCACGTTTGATTCCCTGTTCTCTTTTAGATCAACTCAAGCGGTCTCATACTTAATCGAATTCCAATCAAATTTCTTTAAGATCGCGTAGCATCGAAAAGAACCATCAATAGTTTTAAATTGCCGTAATCTATTCAACCCCCCCTTCTAGATTCCGTATTGTGTATTTCCGCATAACCCTTCAGGCTCACCTATTTTTTCATGCGCAGCTCTGCTTTCCTACAATATGCTCATCATAGGCTCCTTGTCACCCTTTAGAAATGTAATATTAAATGCCTTGAAGGATTTATAGGCTTGTAACTGACTATGCTTATTTTCTGGGAAATTTGAAAAGTGATATGCAAAAGCAGTTAGGAAGAAGGCTACCAACATCAGTATATCATGAATGCCATTCATTTTAATGTTAACAATGCCTTTGGAAAAGTTGAGGTTCAAAACTACAAGATTCCCATCTCTCATCTTCTCATTGACCAAGGTTTTCCCCATTATTCGGCCATGCATTATTTGTAAATTCAATGGTCCCCTCCAACAAATGGTTTACTTCTGAATGTGGATGGGGCTTGCAAAGGTACTCCATGCATTATTGATGGCGGAGGGTGTGTCAGGATAACAAAGGTCACATTACTTTTGCTTTCTCATTTCTCTATGGTATGAGCACGGTCATGGGAGCTGAAATTCGTGCCCTCTGTGATGGTTTAAGGATTGATAGAGAACTCGGTCTTCATATTTCTGTGATCAATTCAGACTCAGAGTTACTTGTTAACTCGATCACTTCAGGAACTCACCTGCTTGGGAATGGTTGAGATGGTGAAAAAGCTTATGATTACATTCACCACAATACTACCCAAGTCCTCTCATGTTTACAGAGAGGCGATATGCATGTTGATTCATTATCAAACTATGCTTTTACTAGATTCATAAATGAGCTATTCTTGGGTGCCCACAGCTTGCCTAGGATTTGTATCCCTCGGTTATTTGCAGATCAATATTTCTTAGTGTTCGAGTTCTCTAGTCTATTTGCTTTGCCTTCTTCTTTTGGAGGAGTCCTAGTAGCTGTCGGTGTACCTTTCAAGGCATTGTCTTCTTCATCATGTACCTCTAATTTATTAACAATAATGTTTGGGATGCGGGTTATCGCCTAGTGGAGTGAGACCTCTTGTCCCCTCTAGGGATAGAGCACTAGACTAACTGCTGACCTTGTCTTCCTTATTTAAAAAAAAAAAAAAACTGCTATGTGAAAGTAATGGCAACATCTCCGCGTTAAGTTCCTCAGAAACAGTTAGACGACAAAATCGATGGATGGTAGATGATGTGTTACTGCACAAATGTTGACGTTAAGAAAAACTAAACGACATAGAATGTGGACGTTTTATTGGGTAGATGTCAAGAACGATTGATTCTACCTGTGTGCAGACTAAAACCTTCAGAATAGTGGTAAGCATTGCGGTCCCACTGTGATCGCCAGAGGAGAGCTGTAGACGTTTTGGTTTTCCTTTTCCAGATCCCCCAACTTGCTCTCTCATGGGTGAGTTTGCGTTGCTAGTTGGTTTCTGTCCTTGTCCTCTTTTTTTGCGTTGACCCTTGTTTGACCGAGTTCACCAAAGAAAGAAGAAAGGAACAAAGAAACTAGCAAGCAAATGAATGGGATGTGATCACTAGGGCCTTACTTGTGCCCAAGGAATTGTTCGATCGTGCCGCCAACGTGGCCCTCGTGAGTGGTTCATAGTAGGACGTCGACATTCCCCCTTCGGTCGGCTAATAGGAAGAAGCTCCACAATGTTGCTGAAGGTGTTCCTCCGACAAAGAGAACTCTAAAGATTCTAATGAAGTACAATAGATGTTCTGATGTAAAGAAGAGAGCCCCAAAAGGTAGCCCCGTACCGGTTGCGGGCTTAGAAGAGGGGTGGCAAGTGCTATGACCACCCTTCTTCCGTCCTTTTTGTTTTGAAAAACCCCTTAGGTGTGTGGGATGTGCACTACGTGCTTGGTGTGTGTGTGTGAGGAGTGACTAGCATGCGAGACTAAAGAATGAAGAAGGGAAAGAGAAGAAGAAGAGGGAGATGATCCTCATTTGACGTCTCTTGTGGCAGCTTGGTGGACTCCTCCAGCTCATGGTGAAGTCTCCTAGATGCTCCAAGTGATGACAGGTAGAGGAATGAAGGGTGGAAACTCTCAAGGCTCAAAGGCTCTTTCTCTCTCTACTTTCAAGGCATCAAAGCTTAGGCTCATCTAGCATCTCCCCCTCCTAAGAAGGCTATGGAGCTTCATATATAGGCATTGGGGGCGGATCTAGGGAGAATAGGATGCTCAGTGTGAGAAAACACACTTGTACAAGTGGCAATCCATGTAGAAAGTGTAGGCCAATGGGAGGAGGCCACATAGGACTTTTACTGGGTCAGTCTCACGTCTACATCTAGGAAGATGATACAGACCTCGTTGGTACACAATACCGTACAAACACCGAGCACAATGTGCCTAGCTTATAGAGAACCTGCGGTACCCGACTCGAGAGGTAACCATAAAAGGCGTCGTATTACCCGACTTGCCACAAGCCATGCAAACTCGACATCCTAATTCATAACGTGTGCCAATGCACAGCTTACAACCTATAATACATAACTAACAGTCACACAGACCCATAGCTGGAAATAGCTCATGGCACTGTGCTGACAAGTTAAGGTCCAGTGGCTGCCTTCTAAAACGCAACGCATACAGAGGTCGGCATTTGAAGGACAAATTGCGATGAGGTTAATTGTCTCCTGAAAGACTTATATCGCACCAGATAGGTCGTCACGTTCAAATGCAATGACTGGTTCTGTCGCCTTTTCAATCAAGAAACCCCTCCGCGATAATCATTCCAAAAAACATACAAACCACCCTGTATAATGGTAAAACTTGCGTCTTTGCATTCAAATAAAACCTACACATGCTTGCTACTCAACTTAACTCATTCCTTGCATTAAACACTTCAATCACGATCCAATTAACCTAAAAATGAGTGGAATTCCCCTACCACATGAAGAACGCGAAGAACGACGTTGCCTTGGCATTTCTCAAGCTCCAAACAACCTCCTCACGATGGTAACGTGCCAATCCGCACGCCGCAAATGACGGATCGCCCAAAAATCCCACAGCAACCTCTCCCTCAGGCGAATAGTGCTTCCTACACTGTTTGGTCTGGGTTTGGCCAACACCAACACCAGACCAAATCGCGACGGGTTGCACTGTCACGTTTAAATCGCGATGTACATAGTCATCGCATTTAAAACGTAAAGCCCTTGCATGCGACACGTGTGCGCATGCAAACGCGTACCCAAAATAGCGGTAACGAAATCGCAATGGGCTAGGTGGTCACATTTCCAAAATGCGATGCCTGTGTTGGTCGCATTTTTTAAAGGCGCACCAGAGGTTGGTTTGGCCTAGATTTCCGGCCTCCAACCCCACACTACCTACCCAAGCATCAAAAAACACAAGTAATTGGCCACACACTAGCAACCAAACCCATTAAACTATAATCTGAAAGTCGCGATATTAGATTACTATCATGTAAAAAGAATTTTACACTTGAAATCCAAAAGAAGCTCTAACATAATCCACAACTAGTCAGCATGGTACTATCATCTAAAAGGAATTGAAAGCTTACTCAACAAGTATGGATAGACTTTGTATATTTCCTCTGCCAACTCCCATGTATCCTCTCCTACTTACATGTTTTCCCATCTAATCTTTACTACCTCTATTTCCTTATTTCTAAACTTTTGTGTTCTCCAGACTGTAATCTGTACTGGATACTCTGGCATTGACATATCTGGTTTCAAGTCATCTCGGGCATAACTAACTACCTGTGGTAGGATCTCAGATATATTTTCTCAACATGGAGACATGAAAGACATCATGAGCATCTAAATCAGCCGGGAGATCTATTCTCCATGATGTTTCCCCAATTCTTTTAGAAATTTTGAAGCGACCCACATAACTTGGACTTAACTTACCTTTCTTACTGAACCTCAAAACACCTTTTGCAGAGAAACTCTTAAGAAGTCATAGTTTCCAACCACAAATTGTATTGGTCTACGTCTAACGTCTGCATAGCTCTTCTGGCGACCTTGAGCTATTTGCAACTTGTCCTTTATGAATCTGATCATTTCTGTACATTGTTGAATCAACTCTGGTCCCATAACTTGTCTATCTCTAACTTCATGACAATTCAAGGGTGTTCTGCATGGTCTTCCATATAAAGCCTCACACGGTGTCATCCCGATACTTGTATGCAACTCTACCATTCCCAATGGTGCTCCCAGCTGCTTCCCCATACTAAACAACAGGCTCGTAACATGTCTTCTATAGTTTAAATAGTCATTCGGTCTTCCATCTATCTGAGGGTGATATGCTAAGTTGTACCTCAACTCGATACCAACTACCCGCTATAGACTCCTCCAGAAACCCAATGTGAATCTTGGATCTCTATCTGAGACAATTGTTACTGGAATACCATGCAAAGCTACTATCCTGTCTATATGCAATCTAGCCAACCTGTCCATTGTCCATGACATACTCACAGCCAATATCCTGCACACCTTAGTCAATCTGTCAACAAATATCCAAATACCATTGTGCCATGATACCGTCCTGGGCAACCCTACCACAAAGTCCATACAATATCATCCCACTTCCATTGTGGGATTGGCAATGGTTGTAGTAATCCTCCTGGTCTTTGGTGTTCTGCCTTTACTTGCTGGCAAATTAAAGATCTTACAATAAATTTTGCAATTTCTTCTTTATATGCGGCCACCAAAGTGCTTCTTCAAATCTTGATACATTTTTGGGCTTCCCAGATGGATGATATAACTGGATCTGTGTGCCTCTTCCAGTACTTTCTATTTTCTATTTCTACTGGAACATATAGTTTGCCTCTAAATCTAACCACACATTCATTATCAATTGTAACACCTTCCATTTTTAGAATCTCTGCCCGATTCTCATCTACTTTCTGGCTTTGACTATCTGCCAATATACTGATGCTTCAATTGCATTGTTGGCCAATACTGCTCGCCATTGATTATTCAGAACAAATAAAGATTTCTCTACTACTTCCTCATATAATTTCCATTCGTGGATCAACATCTGACTCAAAGCTGCCTTTCTGCTCAATTCATCTGCCACTACATTGGCCTTCCCAGGATGATAGGTGAAACTAAAATCATAATCTTTCAAATATTCAATCCATCTACACTGTCAGAGATTAAAATCCTTTTGGGAGAAAATATATTTCAAACTCTTGTGATCAGTAAAAATCTCAATTCTTTCACCATACAGATAATGGCTCCACATTTTCAAAGCAAGTACCACAGCTGCCAATTCTAAATCATGAGTTGGATAATTCTCTTTTGGCCGCTTCAGCTGCCTGGATGCATAAGCTATAACCTTTCCATGTTGCATTAACATTGCTCCAAGTTTTCTTCTGAAAGCATCTATGTACAATACAAACCCTCCACTACCTGATGGTAACACCAATATATTCTCTTCCTATTTAATCTTGTAATGGGTGCTGCAATCCTGGAGAAGTCCTGAATAAGCGTCTATAATACCCTGCCAGACCTAAGAAACTTCTGATTTTTGTAACTGTTTTGGGCTCTTCCCAATTCATACAGCCTCCACCTTCGCTGGCTTCACTGCTACACCTTCTGCTAAAGTCACAGGCCCCAAAAACTAAATTTGTTGCAACCATAACTCACATTTACTGAATTTAGCATAAAATGATTGTCTCTCAATCTCTGCAAAGTAATTCTCAAGTGTGTTGCATGTTCTTCCTCTGTTGCTGAATACACAAGTATATCATCTATAAAGACCACAATGAACTGATCCAAATATGGATGGAATATTCTATTCATCAAATTCATAAAAGCTATCGGTGCATTATTCAACCCAAATGGCATTACCAAAAACTCATAGTGCCCATACCTTGTTCTGAATGCTATCTTGTCAATATCTTCTTCCCTGATTCTTAGCTGATGATAATCAGACCTCAAATCAATCTTGGAGAACACTTTGGCCGACTGTAACTAATCAAATAATCATCTATCCTCGGTAATGAATACATGTTCTTAAGTAACATTATTCAATTGCTGACAGTCTATACACATTCTAAAATTACCATCCTTCTTTCTTACAAACAATACCGGAGCTCCCTAAGGTGAGTGACTACGCCTAATAAACCCTTTTTCTAACAATGATTGCAATTGCTTTTTCAATTCCTTCAACTCTACCAGTGCCATCCTATACGGTGCCTTTGAAATCGACATACACCTAGCTGTAATTCCACTATAAAGCCAAGCTCTCTATGTGGAGCTAATCCTGGCAAGTCATCTGGCAATACATCTACAAATTCTCTCACAACTGGAACTACCCCAATTGATTTATAAGACCCATCTAAACTAACTGAAGCAAAATATGCCACACAACCTGCATTTATCAACTTCCTAGCCCTAAGTGCATAAATAAAGAACTTAGTAGTGTAGAATGGCATACCTTGAAATTCAAACGCGGTTCCAATTGGATGGCAAAATATGACCATTTTCTCCATGCAATCCACCACTGCCTCATATGCTTCTAACCAATCCATACTCAAAATGATATCTTATTCTTTTAGCTGTAAGGCATATAATCTCACTGGCAACTGATTCCCTTGTATCATTATAGGGACCTCATCTAAATAACAAGAAGTAAGCATGTGACCGTCCGAGGGAACCTCTACTACCAACTCACATTGCCTTTCTTCCAATGGGTGTACCAGACTATCCATAAAATCCTCAGAAATAAAAGAGTTTAAAGCACCAGGATCTATTAAACTCTTGCTGAAAATTAAAAAATGGGAATTATACCTTCAATCAAGTTGGAAGCCTCTTCCTGCGCTAGGGTGTTAGCCATAACTCGTCCTCGACTACGCTAAAAAGGTGGTCCTCTGCCTCGCTCTGCCAGTGGCAGCTAGGGCTGCTGCTGCTGCTATGCTCCTCTACCATAACCATATCCCTAGGATAGGGACAATTCCGAATCAAGTGCCCTAGCTGATCACAATTGTAACATCTATAGCCTGGTGGGACCACAGGTTGCCTCACTATACTTTGTTGTGATTCTTCCACCTCTGGTGTATAGCCTCGCCCCTGCTAGAAAGTCTGTTGGCGACCTCCTCCTCATCCTATGAATATCTTCTTCAACTTTCAGCCCCATTTGTTGAACCCTGAAGAAGATGGTCCTGCTAGTGCCTTCCCTTTGCTAACTCCCAATGACTGTTGTGGAAACTGGAAGCTACCTGACTCCCCTGACTGACGAGTCCGCACAGACCTCTCTAAAATGGCTGCTCACTACGACGCCTTCACCACAGTCCTACACATAAGTAGAATCATCGCATTTTGCAACTCTGTTTGTAGTCTTCGAATTAAATATTCCACCATCATCGCATTATTGGTAACCACATATGGTGCATACTTACTCAATGCCATGAACCTCATTTAATATTCCAGAACTGATGAGTTTCCCTGTTGTAATGTTCTAAACTGTTCTCCTCTTAGCCTGTTGAATTTGTACTAGAAACAATGTATCATTAAACACCTCTAGAAACTCTGGCCAAGTGATGGAGTCCTCTGCCCTGCCTGCAAATGTTGTTTGGTCTTCAACCTTCACCATTCCTGTGTGAAACCTCTTAGCTATTTAGTGGCCAAAATCACCTTGTCCATTAGTGGACACCTCATGGTAACTAAAACTCGATCTATTTCATGCACCCAGTGCTCCGTTGTATCTTGATTGGGACCTCCCGTATATGTAGGTGGCTGCAACCTCAAGAGTCTCTCCACTTGCCCATTTGACTCCTCCACTGGACGGACTGGTACTACTGGTGGCACTAGTACAATTGGAGGTACCTCAACTCCTGGTGGTGGTGGGGTGGTGCTACTGGCACTGCCTCCTCAACAACCCAAGGCCCTACTGCTGCTGGCTGATCGAGACCCATCTAGTCTAGCCTCGTCCATATCTTGTAATGCTCCCTCATAACCTTTCAATCAGTTGATGTGTTGTTTCTTCCGACTCATCTCTCCCACCTCCCCAATCTCTCCTGTTAGCCATCTCAAATCATGCACATACAACATTCCAAACCACACAACGTACTAAACAAATCAATACAAAACCAGGGTCAACTACCAGCAGTGGACTAAAGTAGAGATCAAGCTATGTAATCTCCTAGTTGCTTCATATTTACACAGACCTTGCTCTGATACCAACTGTGATGGACTACGTCACTCAAACCATATAACCTACTAACAAGCTAGACCTGACTCCATCTCCCGTGAACCGGCTGAAGCCTCGCAAGGGATATTAACACACATGTCTGTGGAAATATAAAAGAACACACATAATATATATAAGATTAAACATCTCACACATATTTACACAAGGATTACATAGCCAAGTCTCACCAAAGTCAAGTACAGAGTACAAACGCCAGGGGCATACTCGAGGCACAACAGAAAAGGAAATTACACTACTAGAGGTATGGACCCAACTCTGCTGTGATGCAGCTCTGAACTAGAAGATGGTTGTGTACCCTCCTCCTCTCCCTCACTTGAAAGGAGTAGAGGTGAGCCTCACAAGTCACTAGCTCAGTAGGGTAACTCCCTTAGAAGCCTAAACAACATTAAACATGTGAGAAGCAGGAGTACAACAACTATATAACATTTAACAGAACCATCTGAGCATGGAACTACAATAGCAATTAATAATTAAAGCTAAGCTAACACATGAATTGAACTTCCATAAATAAATGGCAAACCATGCTCAGAAGTATGAGATAAAGAAGGGTGACGCCAAACATGAGTCATGAAGACTGGTTCGCGACAACATCTACTGACCCAGACAAACAACAGAGGTCTACCTCTAAGCCACACAGCCAAGGACGAAAGGTCTAGCTGCCACTCTACCTCAACATAACCAACAAACTGTGGAGACCAAACCACACCACAATTGTAGCTCAGACGGCTGCAACTCTATGCTGGGCAACTTTAAGGAATCTGGCCCGAGCTCTCTAAAGTAAGCCACTGGAAACATGACTAGTTGGGGACAAGTACGTCTACTGGTGTCCGTCACCCAACCAAGAGCGCGCTTCAAGCGGCCAAACACAACCAACACACAAAAGTCATTGTCCTACTGTCGTCTTTCCCTCAGCCGGATGTACAACTCAAACAAAGGAGTGAGGGTGTCAAGGAAGACGACACCGAGCTCGACGGTACACAAGTACCGAGACAAACCCCGAGCATAATGTGCCTAGCTCATAGAGAACCTGGGGTACCCGACTCGAGAGGTAGCCATGGAAGGCGTCGTATTACCTGACTGGCCACGTACACACAAGCCATGCAAAGTCTACATTCTTATTCATAATGTGTGCCAATGAACCGCTTACAACCCATAATACATAAACTAAAAATCGCGGTGGGGTTAACCGTCAACTTATAGACTGAATCGTGACCGGACAGGTCGCCACATTCAAAACGCGATGACTAGTTCTGTCGCCTTTTCACTCAAGAAACCCCTCCCCGACCGTCATTCCAAAAACATACAAACCACCCTGTACAATGGTAAAACTTGTGTCTTTGCATTAAAATAAAAGCCTACACATGCTTGCTACTCAACTTGACATATTCCAAGCATTAAACACTTCAATTATGATTTTTTTTTTTTTAAATGGTCCTCAGAGTCTCAATCTAGGAGAGTGCACCCACCCCCAGAGGGGGAGAATTTTCCAACTCCACAGGAGAAGATCCTGGGTCGAAAATAATGTATAAGAGAAATAGGTACAACAGCTGAGGGGCATACCCTTGTCAAACCAACCTACCATTCATGAGACCTGAGTTGTCTAAAACCACCGAACCCTTACAAGAGGAAGGGAGGTTATGCACCCCCAGAAAACATCATTGCGCAAAGAACAACAGCATGGTTGGCCAACCGGTCAGCCACCTGATTAGATTCCCTAAAGACATGTGAAATGGGAAAGGCATTAGAATGCAGCAGGTCAGAAGCTATCCGCCACCATCTATATGAACGCCAAGAGGAGCAGCTGCGATCCTTCATAGAGTTAACTAGAGTGAGGGAATCAGAGTAAATTGAAGCCAACCGAACTCCAAACTGATCCGCAAGACGAAGGCCATCACAAAGGGCACGAGTTTCCGCAATGATACTATTACCTTCCCCATAGAAGTGAGCAAAAGAAACAAGGATATCACCCTTAGTGTCCCGAATACATCCACCACCACCACAAATCCCAGGGTTACCTTTGGAAGCCCCATCAACATTGAGACAGAAATGATGAATGGGAGGGATCCAACGGATTAACTTCACCTGCTTGGAGCGAACCTGAGGCTGAAAGCCAAAATGAAGAATAGTCCGCCACTCAGAAGGTGATGGATCAACAGTAAAGGAACATCTTGAAAGAACAAAAGTGATATTTAGTTTAATGGATCTGATCATCTCTTGAGACCGAACAAGACGCCCTTCAAACCTGGCAGCACATCTGCTCTTCCAAATCTCCCATAACATTAAGATGAGGCCATAAAGGGAGATAAAACCTGCAGGAGAATTGATATTGGAGTTGACAATGAAATCCCAAACTCTAGCAGTGATCTGACGATGAAGATGGACTTTCTTGCTAACCAGGGGCATAAACCAGCGCCAGAGATTAGTAGCTATTCCACTATGGAGAAATAAGTGATTGAGGTCCTCAGCCTGAGGAGACAAGCAGCAGGAACACCTGGAAGCCAATGGAATACCACAGTCCATGGTTCTACTATCCACCGGGACAGCCCTGTTAAGGATCTTCCAGCAAAAAAGGGAGGCCCTTGGACTGAAAGAGTTGTGCCAAATCTTATGGATATTCGAACGACAGATTCCATGCTCCCTGACAAGATTATAAGTGGAACGAGTTGAGAAAATGCCAATGGCGGTAGGGGCCCAGAAACACCGATCCTCCTCGGAAGTCAAGAGGACATCTTGAATAATAGAGGCTGGAAGAATAGCTCTTAAAGGATGGGAACCATCACTCACAACCTCCTGTAAGGTAATTCTATGACCCAATGAAATGTTCATGCCCTGAACCAGCTCAATCAGCGGTCTTTCACCAAACCAGGAATCCCTCATAATATCGATCTTGTCCCCCTTCCCTTAAATCCATTGATAATTGTTAAGAATTATAGTAATAGCAGACTTACAAAGATATTTAGGCATCCCAGGGATTTGCTCAAACTTGGAAGAATGGAACCGCCTTCTAGCATAAACTGACCAAAGCGAACTGCCATGAAGAATATGCCATAACTGCTTGACTGTAAGAACCATTTGAAGATGGTGAATATTCTGCACCACAAGGCCTCCTTCATTTTTAGGGCGTTGAATACAATTCCAGCCAACCCAATGTCTACGCCGACAACCATCAAACCCATTCCAGAAAAAAGAAACTGCCAACTTCTCCAGATAATTAATAACAGATTTAGGAATGCTAGACGAGGCAGCAAGATAAACCGGAATAGAAGAGATAACAGAATTAATCAAAGTTACCCTCCTTGATTGAGATATTAACTTAGATTTCCAAGCACCCAGCTTAGTGTTCACCTTATCAATCAAGCTTTTGTAGTCAGCCGCCAGAACTCTCCCGGGTCTGAGCGGGACCCCAAGATAAGACAAAGCCCCGACCTATGTCCTATAACCAGTAGCTTCCTGAATCCTATGGACGGCAGAAGGAGAAGCTTTACTAGAGACCATGAAGGAGCTTTTGCTAGAGTTGATGGTTTGCCTAGAAGATGAAGCATATTGCTCTAGGAATTTCACCAAACGCTTAACATTTTGAATACCACCGTTAACAAATACCATAGTATCATCAGCACAAAGAAGATGAGAGGGAGGCAGACACCCTCTAGGCCCAGCGAAAGGAGTTAAGTACCCAGTAGAAACCATATGCTTTAAACCTCGACTAAGAGCTTCTTCCATAATGATAAATAGAGCAAGAGCAATGGGGTCGCCCTGAAGTAAACCCCGAGAAGAGTGAAAATACCCAGCAGCAGAACCATTGAACAAAATGGAGAACCAACAATTAGATATCATCATCTCAATATAAGATATAATCGAGAAGAAAATCCAAACTTCTTGAGAACAACAAAGAGAAAATCCCATTTAACACTATCGTAGGCCTTCCGAATATCCAGTTTGAAAATAGCGTTACCCACTCTCACCATCCGACCAACATCACGAATCAGTTGACGAGATAGAGAAACATTATTAGAGATGAATCTCCCTTTAACAAAAGCACCTTGTTCCTCAGATATAATGCCAGGTAGAATAGGGACAAGCCTGTCACAAATGACTCTGGAAACAATCTTGTAGCAGAAATTACAAAGACTCAAAGGGCGAAAATCATTAAAAGAGATTGGATGAGAAATCTTTAGGACAAGGGCAATAAGAGAAGTAGTGACCCCCCTAGGGAAAGAATGGCCTTGAAAAAAACCATTCACAGCAGCAAAACCATCATGCTGGATAATTCCCCAGCAGGAAGTGAAGAAAATGCCGGAGAAACCATCAAGACCAGGAGAGCTATTGCCATTCATACTCTAGACAACACTTTTAACTTCCTCCATAGTTGGTGGAGCACAAAGAGCGGCATTTTGGTCATCCGAGAAAAGGGAGGAATCACTTGAAGGATTGAGTCATCAACCAAATGAGGGGAAGATCTTAAAATATCCTCAAAATATTGGGCTGCCTTAGCACGCAAGGCCTCATGGTCTTCACTCCAAATACCGTTGATCTGAGGACGCTTAATGAGATTCTTCCTCCTGTTACCTTGAACCACATTATGATAAAAAGCAGTATTCCTGTCACCATCTTCCAGCCATTAATGCGGGCCTTCTGTGCCCAAAAAACATCCAAGCATTAGATCGCCCGTCTAAGATTAGCAGACGCCTCTCTCAGAGCTCTTCTATTATCTGGAGAAGGGAAATTATCAAAGATGTCCTGTCTAACTCTAACAACTTCCTCTTGAGAAATGACATTGTCCTCAACATTGCCAAAGACACACATATTACAGTCCCGCAAAACCTGTTTCACCATTTAAGTTTAAGGAATAGGGTTGTAAAAGGATTGGGGTGACTAGTAGGGTCCTTATTCCAAGCCATTTTCACAATTTCATAAAATGATTTATGAGAGGTACACATCGCTTGGAAGGTGAATGTAGCCGGAGGCCGGATATTTTGAACAAAGGAGAGAAGCAAGGGGGCATGGTCAGACGGACCTCTGGGGAGATGTCTAACCGTGAACCCACAAAAGTTTTCCTCACAGCTGCTGCTAACCATGAACCGATCCAACCGTGCTTTAATAGAAGCCTGCCCAGTTCTCCTTCAATTATGATCTAATTAACCTAAAAATGAGTTGAATTCCCCTACCACAAGAGGAACACGAAGGACGCGAAGAACGACATTGTCTTGGCATTTCTCGCGCTCCAAACAACCTCCTCACGATAGTAACGCGCCAATCTGCACACCACAAATGATGGATGCTCAGAAATCCCGCAGCAACCTCTTCCTCGGCCGAACAGTGCTTCCTGCACTATTTTGCCTAGCTTTATCCTACACAAACACACAGACTAAATCACGACAAGTCCCGCGGTCATACTTAAATCGTGATGTATAGCCGTCACATTAAAACGTGACACCCCTGCATGCGACACGTGGCGCGCATGCAAACGCGCACCCAAAATAGTGGTAACAAATCACGACAGGCTAGGTTGTCGCATTCCCAAAATGTGACGTCTATGTTGGTCACATTTCTGAAAGGCCCACAGAGGTTGGTTTGGTCAGATTTCCGTCCTCCCCCACACAACCTGCCCAAGCAACAAAAACATAGGTAATGGGCCACACACTAGCCACCAAACCCATTAAACTTTAAATTGAAAAGTCGCAACGTTACACTCAAAGTCTGGCAACAGGTAAGAAGGACTTAAATATTAAAGCTCATGAAAAATAAATTAAATATTCAGATAAATATTAAGTGCCAAAATTTATAAAAGGAACTAAAGATGATGTGACTCAAAAGAAGAAGGTTCATGAAAAATATGTGGAAAACAAACATTGCAAGAACATTTAAGCCTCAAAATAAATTAGATTCACTATTGTTCACACTGTAACAAGTAGGACACATAGTAAAGTCTTGCACCACTAGACACTTAATCTAGATTCCTAAATATTATTTTATGCATCTACACATTCAAGGACCCAAAAGGATTTGGGTACCTATTTCTGAATGATTTATTTGTAGGGTAGCCTTAAAGCACAATAGACAAACAATGCTCAAGGCATTAGTGACTATCGGCTCTTCACATCACTCAAATCTGAAGAGGGAGTAGTCACAGATTAATATATTTCTTATTTCTTGCTTACAATACTAATAATAAATGTCTTACAAGTTTCTTTTTGTAAGACCAATGAAGGGGAACTCTTGAAGACCTGACAAACAACAATAAGTGAAATCAAGCGAACTCAACAAGTTGTAATAACAAGAAGAACAACAATTCAGAAGGAGCCACACACTCATGGGGAGCTAACCAGTCAGAACTTTTGATTCAAAGAGCGAGAATAGCATCTCAATAGGAGATTGTTTAACCACTCCCATATAGTAGATAATGGTAAGAAGTCTCTGCAACTAAAAAGGTGGAGAATGTCAAAATGGTAAGAAACAAACTTTTTAGTTATTCAAAAAAAGGGGGAGAATATTTTACCTTTAAATTTTTTATTTAATGTTTGTACTGAATATTTTATTAATAAAATTGCATGAGTTTTGTCATCACAAAAAATCAGGAGATTGTAGAACCATTCTCATATTTATCCATATGTTTTGGTGATAACAAAAACTCATGAATATATTAATAATATTTTCAGGGTATTTATCCATAAGAAACAAGACAATTTCTATCACTATAAAAAGAAATTCACTAAAAGTCCATATCGATATAGTCAATGTGTATCAATTAGAGACTAATGTGTCACATCGATTACTAAAGAAATGCTTCTATCGATTAGAGAAAAAAAGAATGTTTCTATGGAGATGTGTTATACCGATTAGAGAAGAATGATTGACATCAATTACTAAAGAAGTCCCTATTCATTAGTGAAGAGAAGTCTTTTTGATTACTTAACATCACATTGATTACTCTTGTGGTGTTCGATTAGAGAACAAGTTTATTCCGATGGTGTTATGAATGTTCCAATTACTGAACTAAGGTTCAATATCCTTCTGATTAGTGAACAAAGGTTCAATAATTTTTCAATTGGTGTTATGAATGTACTGATTACTGAATAAATGTTATATGTTATTCTGATTAGCATATTCAGATATTGACTAGTGAACACTTATGTTATGTAGTTCCGATTAGTGTTGTTCACATACCGATTACCGAATACACACATTGTACTGATTAGTGAACACTTGTCTTAAAATATTACGATTACGCTTATGATATTTCGATTGGTGAAGAACAATCATGTTTGCTTCTGATTAGTGGCCAACTTAAGTTAAATACAATGATTAGCTATATCTTTAGTTTGAAAATAGCTCCATCAATTGTTTTGGCACATAAGTAAGATTTCAAATCCTCTCCACATATTTTTCCTAATATTTTCTATCTCAAAAGGCATATACTTTTGTGGGGCAGCTGCTTCCAAGAAATCTGGTCAAACTACATCCGACCATTTTCATGGTACCTTTTTGTGCTAGGTAAGAAAGGTGTCATCCAGAACCTACAGACTAAAGGGAAAAGAAGGTGTGGACTGGCTGACACATGACTGTTGTAGCTTAACTTCCTTTTCCATACATTTATTGCATGTAGGTCTACGGCACAAACACAAGACTTATGTGAGACCTATAGAGAAGAACTCTAGAAAATACTCAACCAAAGAGGAAGCAACGTGGATAAGATGAAGTCTAACGACTATCAGTCAATAGTCTTCCTCATTATCTCTAAGAGGCAATGGGCAGCAGCAGAAGATGAAATTGATAGAAGGAGCCCAAACAGATCTCCACAATGGTCTTCTTCAAAGGAATGTATAAGAAAACATAGGGCTTCAAGCTGTGGAAGAGAGACACACATGACAAGAAATATGTTTAAGCCTCTTCCTTCTTTCTCTCTTTGCATGTTATTATAAATCTGAGAGAGAATCTATGAGCCTGAGAGTTTGAGCTTTTTCATATCTTCTAGCTCTCAAATTGTTGTCGAGATCAAGAGAGTCAAATTCCTTTTCTCCTTTACTTGTTCTCAATGGCTGCTCTTTTTTTTCTTAAGAAAGGCAGTTTGTTTCTCTTCTTGTTGCGAGAAGAGAAGACTAGCTGTGCGCTGGGTGGTCTAGTTGAGGGAATGTACTCAGTGTTCCCCTTGTGCTAAGGGAAGACTAGCTAGGGCGTTGGTGTTGTTTGTCCAATTGTGGGACTAAACTCAGGTTTACCATTGTGTAGAAGGGAGGACCAACTGGTTGTTGGCGTTGTATGTCCATTGGGGGGACTGTAATGTAGCTAGTGAAATCTCAATAGTCTACTTGGGGACTGGACGTACGACTTCCATTGGGGGAGGTACTGACCCAGGATAAGTCTTTGTGTCCTTGTGTTATTGTCTTATTTGATTGCTGCTTATCTTATTAATTGCGCTTAATCTCTACCTAATGCTTCCACACCTTAAGTTTATTTTAAGTGTTAATTTTGTAGCACTCATTCAAACCCCCTTTTCTGTTGTACCGTGGGCAATTAGTTCCTTGATGTACTTGGTTTGGTTGATGTGGTTCCTTCTTTAGTTTGCTTTATTTGCAGTCAAAGGAAGAAGGTTAACTCCCCTATCATACTCATCTCGAATTCTCCCTGCAACAACTTTTCAAAGTAATTGCACAGAGATTCATTAGTAGCTCTGAAAATAATGTTATTAATGTAAATTTGAACAATTAATATGTTTTGATAATCTGATTTAACAAATAGTGTGCTATACTTTGCTTCTACTAAAATCATGTTTTTAAAGAAATACACTTCGTGTTTCATATCAAGCTCTAGGTGCTTTTTCAGACCATACAATACTTTATGTAGTTCAAAACATGATTTGGAAACTTATAATAATCAAAACCTAGTAGTTGTTCAACATAAACTTCTTCTTTAATAAAGCCATTTAGAACACAGACTTGACATGAAATCCATTCGAAAAGTTTTAAATTCATAGCAGATGCATAAGCTAATAAAATCTTAACATCCTCTAAATATTAGCCATTGGTGGATAGGTCACATCATAATCTATGCCTTCCTTTTGGAAATAGCCTTGAGCAACAAGTCTAGCCTTGTTCCTTGTAATTACTCCAGCCTCATCCATTTTATATCTGGACACCCATTTAGTGCCTATAATTGGATGGTCTGATGGTTTAGGCACAAGTGACCAAACTTGATTTCTCTGAACTAATTGAGTTCATCTAACATGGCTAAAACCCAAGATTCATCAGCTAGTGCTTCATTGGTTGTCCTAGGCTCTGT
>JACBKR010001251.1:0-44634 GCA_014218235.1 Colocasia esculenta
TCAAAAATATAGAGTTTACATCTGACTGGAGAGTACATAAGAGCTCCCTTGCACATTCAGCCTTTCAATCACTGTTTTCAAATTTATGACAATTTTTTGCTTGACCTGCCTCTCAAAGGTGTATCAGCCAGGAGAGAACTTCAGAGGCAACTTCTTCCTTTCTTCTTTCCTTCTTTTGCGGAGGAGGTTGATCATCATCTGAGCTCGAAGAGCTTACAATCTCTCCCTCTCTATCATCCAAATTTTGAGAATCTCTATGCCTTTCCTCCTGACCATCACACTGGAGTTGTTTCTTCTGAACCTTCTTTAATAGCTCCCCCTCAATAGGAGCATCTTCTTCATTTGATACTTGCTCCCCCTGAATGGGAGCATCTTCCATCACAGAGTCACCTTGAGCAGCTGGGTGCTCTACCTCTACTTGAACATCTTCCATTGTTCATCAATGTGGCCTGATGCACAGCCTCTTCTGCAACTCTGCCACTGTTTCTGGAGCATTAGAGGTGAAAGGAATTGAATCATAATGTCTGAAAGAATAGATGCAACGACAGTTGAGGTAGTGGGTCCTCAACTGGAAAAATGTCCTCGGAGAATATCCTCAATTCTCCTTTCTGCAAATTTATAGCTAATTCTTCTAGAAATTCTGGAGCTGGTGCTGATATCCTTTTTCTTCCACTGCAATTTCAGACTGAACTTCTGCTAAAGAGGGGCCAGATGATTCTGCTGCTCCAACTGCTGGAGCTGAAACTGACTCCACTGGCAATTCTGGAGTCATATCTGCTGATCCCATCTCCTGATGAACAACTGAGGTGTGTCAATGATGGCTTCGCCTTCAGCAACTGAAGCCTTGAACCAGACACCATTTTCCATGGAGAAGCCACTCTTCTCAGGTTCATGGACCTGATTGCTTGGCCCATTTTCTCTACAACTGCCCCAGAAAGATCAACACAGAAGTGTTTGAAGATCTTGGTAAGTAGGTGGCATTGGGCAGGGACACATTTAACTTGCTCTTGGTGTCCCAAATCTGATCTCTGAAAATTTCATTCTTCCATTATCACTGCGGCCATATTTATCTCCTTATTTTGAATGGCCCAATTACATCATGTCTAGTCGGCCTTTGTGCAAGATAAAATGTTGCACTTCTGGGAACTAGGATTTGACAAACAATAAAGTGAAGGAGGCGGTTGAAAGCAGTTAGTTGATTTATATCCAGCTTGCCATCCCTTAGCTTGAAGCCCGGCCTACAATTCCCAAACCTTTCACTTGGGCATCCACGGTGTGAACCCCACTAAATCCGGAAGTCTTCACATCAAACAGCATCTTCAGCAACTCAGGGTCTATTCTAATCAGGGTTCCCCTTAACTGAAGAGATTAGGGACCCCTTCCTCTATTCTCATACACACGAAGAAAGCTTTTACCAAGTTCCGATATACTGACCTCTGAAAGGTGGAGACTTCTGTCCACTCCATCTAATTGATCAAATCTACCACACTGCTCATTCCATTTTTCCTCCTCAAATTAGCAACATCGACTTCTTTATTTCCACAGCTTCGTCTTCACAAAGGTAACCTCTCCTGCTGCTCAGAGTGAGAAACTCGGCGCTGTAGCCACCCAAACTGCCCGATGACTGATGCGGCCATGGATTCAGGTGGGAAAGTCTCTGGAGGGTTGAAACGGAAGGGGAAGAGAAGGAATCCTCAAGAAATTTTGCGGGAAGGAGAGGAAGGTTCAATTTGCAGAGGGTTTAGATAGGAGTTGTTAGGGCATCGGCTCATGCGACAGGATGAAAAGGGAAAAGGTAGACGATGATATATGAATCGTTCTGTCATTGATTTTATATGAATAAATTAATGCGATGTGGAAAGTGAGGCACCAAAGGCGGTGGAAATGACAAAAAGTTTGTTGACTATTCAAACCGGCTTCATGAGAGAGCGTTACAAAGAATAATTTGAATTTCTTTTGCTTAACGCCATGAAGGGAAGAAAATTACTTAATTCTGAAATTTAGTCTGCCATTTTTAAGCAAACTTTTATCACAAATTCCACATGCCTAATTCCCTTCTAAGAGATGTGAATCTCTCTTCAGATAAGGCTTTTGTGAAATTCTGTTATTGTCATTTGTATCAATTGATATTTAATATTTCCATTTATAACATGATCACGAATAAATAATATCTAATCTCTAATAACAATATCTCTCCTCAATATTTGTTTGGTCCTTGATTGCTGAACTGGATTCTTGAGATTAATGGCACTGGTGTTGTCACACAACAGTGGGATGGATTTGATGTTTTAATCCGAAATCTTCAAGTTGTTGCTTTATCCATAAGAGTTGTGTACAACAATTTCCAGCAGCTACGTACTCAGCTTCAGCAGTAGATAGTGCTACTGAATTTTGTTTCTTTGAAGACCAGGATATTAAACATCCTGCAAGAATTGACAACCACCACTGGTGCTTTTTCTATCTAATTTGCATCCAGCATAGTCAGCATCAGAGTAACCTACTAATTAATTTCACAACGTTTTTGATACCAAAGACCTAAGTCATGAGATCTTGCTAAATATCTAATATTCTTTCACACATAAATTAAATGTGATTCTTTAAGATCTGCCTGATATCTAGCACACATGTATACATTAAATAATATCAGGTCTACTAGCTGTTAAATAAAGAGTGAACCTATCATACCTCTGTAGATCTTTTGATCTACTTCTTACATCTTGTCACTGTCCATTCTTGTTGATGTACTATTGGTGTTGACAGTGGCTTGGTATTTTCGAATCCAAATTTCTTCAAGAGTTCTTTTGTGTACTTTGCTTGACAGATGTGATTTCCTTCCTTTCCTTGTTTGATTTGAAGTCCAAGGAAGTAATAAGCCTCCCATCATGCTCATTTCAAATTCTCCCTGCATCAACTTTTCAAAGTACTTGCAAAGGGATTCATCAGTAGACCCAAAGATAATATCATCTACATAATTTTGGACTAATAGAATGTGTTTGACCTTTGACTTTATAAAAAGAGTACTATCTACTTGACCTCTACTGAAACCCTGGTTTAAAGAAAAGAACTAAGCCTTTCATACCAGGCTCTAGGTGCTTGCTTTAAACGATATAATGCCTTGTGAAGTTTGAAAACATGATTAGGAAATTCTGTGTCATCAAAAACCAGTTGTTCCACATAAACTTCCTCTTTTATAAAACCATTTAAAAATGCGAATTTAACATCCATTTGAATAGTTAAATTCAAAGCAGATGCATATGCAAGTAATATTCTAATGCCTCGAGTCTAGCTATAGGTGCATAGGTTTCATCGAAATCTATGCCTTCCTCTTGAGAATAGCCTTGAGCTACCAATCTGGCCTTGTTTCTTAAGATTGCACCAGTTTCATCAAGTTTATTTCTGAACACCCATTTGGTGCCAATGACTGGATGGTCTGATGGTCTAGGAACAAGTGACCATACTTGGTTTCTCTTAAATTGATTTAATTCATCTTGCATGGCTACTATCCAAGATTCATCAGAAAGAGCTTCATTGACTGTCCTAGGCTCTATTTGAGAACAAAAGCTAGGTAATCACAGGAATAACATTACCTCTTGTTCTTACCCCTATGGATGGATCACCAATAATATTCTCAAGTGGGTGATCTTTCTTGTATCTCCACTCCTTTGGAAGGTTTTCATGAGTAACTTCTTCTTGTTGCAATTCTTCCAGAGGTGATCATCCTTGTCCTCAATTGATGTATCTTTTGGTTTTTTGGACAGTTCATCTGCATCATCATTTCACTATCTACTTCCTTCTCAAGGAAGGGTTAGTTTCATCAAAAATATATGTACAGACTGTTCAATCAATAAAGTACGTTTGTTAAATACTCTATAGCCTTTGGCTTTAGAGGTGTGCCCCAAAGATGCCTTCATCTGATTTGGCATCCAACTTACCAATGTCCCTTTTCCATTGTTGTGAATGAAGCAAGGACATCCAAAGTCCTGAGTGGCTGATCTTTGGCTTCTTCCTTCCCTTTGAATAGTTCATATCAGTCTTCTTCAGGATTGGCCTGATCATTACTCGGTTGATAATGTAGCTTGATATGTTGATTGCTTCAGCCCAAAAATATCTGGGCAGATCATATTCTGAGAGCATAGTTCTTGCCATATCAATAGGGTTCTGTTCTTCCTCTCAGCAATACCATTTTATTGTGTGTCCTTGGTGCTGAGAAATTATGTCCATTCCCTGATCATCACAAAATCTAGCAAACTTTTCATTTTGAAATTCACCACCATGATCTGATCGATAGACACAATGCTGAACTTCTGATCTTTCTGAGACCTTCTTGGTGAAACTAACAAAGTTTTCAAAAGTGTCATCTTTATGCTCTAGAAAATATCTCATGTGAACCTTGAGTATCATCAACTATGACAAATCCAAAATTCTTTCCTCCAAGACTGGTAGTCCTCATTGGCCCAAGTAGATCCATATGAAGGAGCTCTAAGGGTTTTGAGGTGGTCACCACCGTCTTTGACTTGAAGGAGCCTTTGTGTGCTTTCCCTTAGCACAAGTTTACAATACCATCCAATTTTGTACTAACCTTAGGTAGACCTTCCACAAGATTCTTCTTCAGCAGTTTTCTCATGCCATCTATGCTGCAATGTCCAAGTCGTCTGTGCCATAATTCTGTAGATTTATCTTTATTTGCTACCAGGCAAACATTCTGAACCTTGAGTTCTTCAAGATAGAGCACATACAATTCTTTTCTCTATTAGCTTCAAAGATGACTGCTCCATCCTTCAGTATGCTGCACTTCGACTCTTGAAACTTGATCTGATGGCCTCTGTCACACAGCTGGCTAATGCTAATGAGATTGTGCTTCAATCCCTTGACTAATACACATCTTCTATGACTGTTTTTCCATTTGTTATTCACAGAGCCACTGCCTATCACGGTTCCTTCCCATTATCTCCATAAGTAACTGTTCCTTCTTCAGCTTGGAGAGAGAGAATAACTTCTGGTTTCTGACATGTGCCTTGAGCACCCGCTATCCAAATACCATTGGATGCTCGAGAGATGTCCTGAAATAAAAACATCAAGTTTTAGGTACCCAAATTCTTTTGGGTCCTGATGGTTAGTATCATTTATTTTGCCTTTTATTATCCATTTCTTATGTCTTGTTGGGCATTCGTTATGATTGTCCTAACTTGTTACAGTGACTACAGCAGGATAATTTGGTTACTTTTTCTATTATCTGAAATCATTTTGTATGTTGTATCTTGTTTAGGTACAAATTTTGGTGTTGGATATGTTTTAGGATAAATTATGGTTTCTTCATTATCTGGGGGTGTATATCCTAATCCATTTTTCTTCTTACCTGATCTTCTAGCACCTTTTAATATGAGGGAGTTTTTACCATTAGTGAATTTTTCTAATGTGCTAGATAACTGTATATTTTCTTCTTCTGTTAGTTTTTGATTTCAGTTTTAGTTCATCTGAACTTACTTGTTTCTCTAATTTAGTTATTTGTTCATTCTTAGCTTTTAGTCTTCACATAACAATTCATTCTTCTTTTAAGTTCAGTTATTTGACTTTCTAATTGTTCATTTTCTGATTTTAGATTGAGTGAGTTTGTATTTTCTATACAGACTATGTTTTTCTTGTTATTTTTAATAATTTGGTTACTTCTTTATATTTTTCATATAGTTCGTTGAAAGCCTCTTCTAAACTATCAGAATCTGAATCATTGCATGAATCAAAAGAGGAGTCAGAAGTTACCTTATCTTCAGTATTTGCCATGAAGGCCAAGTTGGCCTCTTCTTCATCACTGCAGAACATGACTCACGTCTGAGTCACTACTGTTTTCCATGCTGCTGCCATCGCCTTCTTTTTGTACTTTTGAACTTCTTGGAGTTGTCCTTCTTCCTGAACTCCGGCTTCTTTAACTTTGGGACACTCAGTTTTAATGTGTCCTGCCTCTTACATTCATAGCAGATGGGTTCTCCTTTCTTCATTTCTTTTCCATCTGACTTCTTGAATTCCTTGTTCCTTTTGAAGTGCCTTCTTCCAGATTGGAATTTCTTCTTCTTAGCCAAAATTCGCTGTAATTTTCTAGATAGCATAGCTTCCTCATTTCGCTGTCTGCATCACTTTCACTTTCAGCTGAACTTGCTTCTGGTGAATCTTCTTCAGCTTTTAAGGCGTTGGAGTGCTTCTTTCTGCTAGAGGACTCTCCTAGCCTTTCCATGTTGATCTCATGGGCCATGAGGGACCCAATGAGCTTTTCTACAGACATTCTCTTTAGGTCATGGCTTCTTCTATTGCTGTGACCTTTGGGTCCCAAGAGGACGGTAAGGATCTAAGTATCTTCCTTACCATGTCTCCCATCTCATAGGTTTTCCCAGACTAGCTAGTCCATTTGTGATGTCAGTGAACCGGCTGAACATTTGAGTTATGGACTCACTTGACTGCATCTGAAATCTTATATTGAGTGACAAGAATGTCGATTCTTGTTTCCTTTACTTTTTCTGTGCCTTCATAAGTAATCCTGAGCTTTTCCCACATTTCCATTGAGGATTTGGCAGGCTGAAGCTCTGTTGAATTCCTTCTTACTTAGAGCACAACATAGGATGCTCTTTGCTTTGCAATTCTGGGAATCTTCTTCCTGTCATCATCTGTCCATTTGCTTTCTCTGTTTGTGACTAACAATCACCTCTTCTACTATTGACAATTTGATAGTTGTTCTTGTAGACACCCGATTATGACTAATGGGTTGAACCACATTTCTTGCTACCTTAGTGGGCCCCTAATTGGTCACTCACCTTGAGCCCATCATTTGCCTTGATTTGAGCCCATCAATCCATTAAAAATACCTTGAAATCCCGAAATCAATCATTTGAGAGTCCCTAGAGGAATATAACTCTATTTATCATGTGGTTAAAGAGAATAATCCAAGATAATTCGGGTTCCTTGTCGCGACGCATCGTGGCGCCGCGACTATAGTCGCGACGGGTTGGGCCGCCGCGACAGCCCATGCATTATCCATGCACGTGGGCAATGCTGTCGCGTCCCCCGCACCGTCGCGTCTCTAGTCGCGACCCTACGATCTGACGCGACAATGCCCGAGATCTCTGGCCTCCGTAACCACACCCTATTTATCCTCCCATGAACTTTGACTTGGTCTAAGAGGGTTATCCCAACCCCTTGGACGGATCCTTGGCCCTAGGGACTCTCCTAAGCTCCCCTAAGGACTCTACACCCATTTTGATAGAGCTTTATCCCCCTTTTTAATTTCTAAACCTTTTTGAGGAGATAATACCTAATTTTCTCACTCCAAGCTCTATATAAGGAAGGCTCCTCCTCATGGACGAGGAGAGCCTCATGATCACCCGAAGGGCTGCCAAAATTTCCTCTCTCTGAATAGACTTAGCCACGCAGCCACTCATTCCCTTCATTCCCTTCACATTCCACTCCTCACAACTCACTCATTTCACCATCAATGGAGCAAGGAACGTGAAGAGGGCGACTCTAGCAATCTCCTGGACCTCTTTGCACATCATCGGAGCTGCATCCACGCCAGGAAGTCGCCCTAATGGGGCTCATTTCCTTTCCTCTTCCTCTTTTCTATTTCTACATGCATTTTTATGTTCTTTTTAAATAGAGCATATCCACCATCCACCCACGTTTTCCCACACCCACAGGGGTTTAAAACCACCCTAGGTGCGTTCCCACCATGATCTCCCATCTCATTTCGTCTTTTAGAATAGATACTACACTTTACATGTTCTAATAGGGTCTTTTCTTTGTGTTTTCTTTTGATTGACAGGCAAGCAACAAAGTCTACGAGAAGCTCTGGTGCTCTGGCCGGCTGGAGGACTAGAAGAAGGTCACAACATCAATTCTCCCGCATTCAGAGAACGCGACGGCCTGGGGTGACGCGACATAGACGCGTCGATTTCCACTGACGCGATACTAGAGACGCGGCGGCCATGACGACCGCGACACCAGGTCAGTTTCCTGTTCTCTTCCTTTTTCCTAGTTTAAGTTAGCCATTGTCTTTCCACATCATTAGGCAACTTATCTAGGTGGCGATCACATCCTTTTTCCCATGCTATCATATTTGATATCCATGTCCGTGTCGAGGGGAAGCCAATCCCTGTGATTACACCTTTTGGCGATCACGGTGGGACCTTCAGTGCTACCCTCGTAGATCTAACTTGCTTGCTTGCCATATTGTCTTTTTTTTTTTTGTCCTTTTGGTGCCCTATTAGTCTTCTTTTGTTCTTTGTTTCCTGCTTTTTTGCCCCCCAGTTCGTGTCGCGACGCATCGCGGTGACGCGATAAGGTCGCGTCGCTGGACAACGACGCGATAGCAGGTCAGTTTTTCTTCTTATACCTGCCTTACCCTGCTTCTATAAGATCATGCATCCTGTTCCATGTATATGTGCCATGTATTGTCGTGCTTTTGGATGTTAGAATCCTGTTAGGGTTCGGTTTTCCTTTTAGTTCTTATTTGTAAGTTTTCGGGTCTAGTCGCGGCGTAGCGTATGGACGCGACATGGTCGCACCGCCGTGAGCGTCGCGTCAACAGGTACGCTCTGTTTGTTAATGCTTCCATCCATGAATCGGTTTTTGGGTGCTTCCTGATCCATGCTGTATTGATTAGGGTTTTGGTGCTTTTACCTTCTGGTAGGGTAGTCTGTTTGAGTTGGGTTGGTGACCCACTGTGTCTTCGGGCCTCTGTCATTATCGCGGCCGCTCGCACTGTCGCGATAGGGTCGCGGCGTACCCGGTCACCGCGACTCGGCCCGAGACCCATCTGGTCGCCCTGTTTGTTTCTCATCTATCACTTGTGCATACATTTCGGGCATTTAGGCCTTGCATACGCTGCTAAACCCATTTGATCAGGTTCCCCCTTGGTTGAGTGAGTCCTCTCACCTACGAGCACTCGTAGGCTGACTCGGCCCGCCTTCCGAGGACCTCCGTAAGTCCCCGTGGCCGTACGCACGTTGCGGTTCGCCGGGCTGGTTGTACCAGTTGCACCTTAGTTTGAGCCATCCTCGTGGTGAGTGTGCACCACCCTTAGTCATACCGGAGCACTTGAGTTCATTCCTATCAGGGACCGCATGACCGAGTGACATCCCTTTAATCAATTCACTTAAAAGTCAAGTTCGAATCTTAAGAAATTTGCGTTGTAAGCATGATAACTTGAGTGCTTTGATCCCCCTTCTCCTCTCTGTCTTTCTTGTCGTGCTAGAGTTTAGGTGTGTCCCCCCCAATTGGTTGGAGGTGTATGCGTCATTGTTTAGGGAGATCGAGTCAGTCCCCTCCGATCCTCGTGCTTTATCATAATCCCCTCTTCGACATGGACCAATTTCGAGTCCTTGCCGACGATGCCCTACCCCTTGGTTTGCTCGAGGAAGTGGCCCAACCTTCCATGGCCACTCTCCCGGGGCATATCCAGCCTCCCTCCATTACTGGGATCCAATCCCGTCCTCCTTCTCCTCCCGGGATGATGACCCTCACTCTCAATTCAGCCAGCTCCTTCCTCACCTCACTCCGGACCAAGTCCGAGAGTTCATAGCTGCTGCCAAGGGGAAACAACCTTTATCTCCCGGGGTCAAAATCCAGCCCGACCGGCGGAGTCCTCCGTCCGCGTCGCTTCAGCCCCTCACCTTTCTTCGTCTGGGGCAGACCCTACACCTCTCCGTCCTCGGCCATTCATTTTTCAGAACCAAGCTACCTCCCCCCACGAGATGTTCGGCCTCAGTCTCCTCCCACTACATATTATACGGCCGAACCAGCTCCGCTTCCTCCTCGCGAGAGGTCTCACTCCTTCGAGCGGCCACGCTCCCTTGTCCCTACACATCAGATCCAATCTCCTTCCGATTTCTTGGCGGAATGGACAAGTATGAAGAAGGAGCTTCATGACCTCCGGAGGCAAATTGATCCTCGGAAGGTAGCTGACATTGCCCTCCTCCTCCTTCCAATACCTCCGGTGCCTCCCCAGTCCGAGCTCCCTGTATATCGTCGATACTCTGGGGTAGGACCCCTATGTTCATCTGAAGGACTTCGTCTATGAATCGGCGCCGCACAAGTATGACCGCCATCTCATGGCTATTTGTTCAGAAAATCATTAGATGGTCCAGCCTTAGAGTGGTTCTATTCTTTGCCTCCCGAGGAAGCCGAGGACTTCCAAATCGTCCAAGAAGGTTTCTGCAGCAGTTTCAAGATCGGGTGGGACCCGAATACTCTTTTTGTGGATTTGTAGCTGAAAAGATGAAACCAGAAGAAGATTTCTCCACCTATGCTGACCGGTGGCGCTCTCTGGCCGCCAAGTCCGTTGCCCAATGCCTGAGGAGGAGAAAGTAAAGCTGTTGATCTCCAATGCCACACCCACCTACCGAACTATTTTGGCCATGAACGACATCTCTACCATGCACCAATTATATAGTCGAGCCCGTTTCATTCAAACCCAACTCAAGGACTCGCCTATACATTCCATGTTCGAGACCCCCAAGGCCCGTTATGCTAAAAGCCGCAAGGCCCAGTCACCGAGGGGATCCAGACCAATGAACAAGTAGGTGCCGTTAGCAATCCCCAAGGCCCAGTAGGTAGGTCCCCCTATATCCAGCAACCCAACAGTCTTGGAACAACAACACAATAGGCAGCCCCTCCCCAAGGACAAAATCCCCCTCAAGATCAGCGCCAATACTCCCAGGTTCCTCCGCCTCAAAATGGCTATGCCCCCAGGAAACCCAATGGGCCCAAGAGAGCCCAATACCCTCCATTACCCAATCTCTAGCTGATGTCTTTGCAGCCCTCATGTCTCTAAATGCCTTAAGACTCCCTCCTGAGAAGGCGAATTGGAATATGGCGGCCGATCAAACAAAGTACTGCGTCTATCATCGTCATCCGGGCCACAATGTGTCCGATTGCTTCCAATTCCGGGACATGATATACGATCTCCATGAGCAGAATCAGATTGATTGGGCAGAAATGAAGAGGTTGATCCAAACTCTGAGGGACCAGCAAGGCCAGAGGCAACAGCAGCAACAACAGAGGCGACAGCAGCCGCAGCAACAACAGCAAACAACAGCAACAGCAATACCAGCCTTTCCAGCAGCAATACCAGCAACACCACACAACGCACACAGCAGCAGCCGCAGCAGCCGGCGAACGACCTAGGCATAGTCCGTAACCCCATGCCACAACATCAACCTGCTCCGAACCCTCAACCAGCTCCACCACCTCCTCCGCCTGCGCATGTTAACCCCGTTATCCACCATGCACCACCAGAAGCCCAGTGGTCTTCGATGACGACCATGAGGTGGGCCAGCTTCTGGCTATTTCTCACGTCACGCCCACTGTTCCCGCGCCTGCATCCGCCATACCCCCCTCCCTTTACACCCCATATTGCCACCATCACCTCACCATCCTATTCTCCCGTCATATCACCCATCATCCCTCCACCAACAACACCCCTCTCTCCCCTACGCCAGCACCACTACTAGCCGACCCTTCTATCCTTAACACCCTACCCCTCCACTCCACCATAATCTTGCCCTCCGGAGCGGGCGAATGTTTCATCGGATGTATCCTAACGCATCCATACCTATGCCAGGTCAGCAAACCAACAATCAGCAGCAACAAGATACAGAAGAGATTGATCCGGCACCGGGAACTCAATATGACATCCTAAAGCATCTCGATCAGACTCCCGCCAAGATCTCCATATTGGAGCTCATTAAGAGATCACAGACTCACCAAGATGCTCTCAGAACTTTTTTGCAAAGAGTCATGGTCAGCGAGGACATGAATCCGGACAACCTACCCTCAGTGCTCTCAATAGTGAACAGAGGACCCACCATTACCTTTTCTGATGGCGAGTTGGCTGCCCCCGAAGCCAGGAAAATGCCCCTGTGTGTGACACTTACCATAAATAAAGTGGCAGTCGATGCGGCTCTGGTGGACACAGGAGCCTCCATTAATGTATGTCCACTAAGCACTCTTAGAGCTTGCAACATATCGGAACGTCAATTGCAGCCCACGCCTACCACTATTGCTGCATATGACAATTCGCGACGTGCCTGTCACGGGGTTATCACTTTGCAAGCAGAATTAGGCCCTCTCGTCATGTCTGTGGAGTTCTATGTGCTGAACATTGATCACACCTACAAAGCCATTCTAGGGCACCCGTGGATCGAATCATTAGGGGCAGTACCCTCTACAACGCATTAGTGTCTGAAGTTCCCCTTCCAGGGCAGATAGTCAAGGTAAAGAGTATGACGACAACGCATACAGTCGAAGCCGTTGAGAGAGTGCTGCCATCAGTATGGCCGTCCAATAAGCCCAAATCTCAGTGCTTGATGTTAACTACACTTGGGCTATACTTTCTCTTCTAACCGCCCAATTGGGTCTCCTCCTATAATGGCAGTCAGAAAGGATGTGAGCAAGAATGCAAAGGGGTGGGACATCATGTTCAGGCTAGGTTATCAGTCAGGAAAAGGCCTGGGTGCTCATCTTCAGGGGCAAACCAAGACTGTCGCCCCCGCTAAGAATTCACAAAGCGTGGCCTTGGATATTCAGAATGGGCCGCTTTCTCATCTCCTCCACAATCAGACCATGGACCGCTCACTTGGTCTTTATACGAGCATTTTGTCATAGGGCCCATTCAGCCCGGATACAACACCACCATAGAAATGACAAGATCAGCCTATCAAACTTTAGAGGAGCAGCGACCCAACAAGAAGAAGAGAGTTGAGGAAGATACTGAGGATCCGGATCAAGATGATATTGTCTCATAAGTTAGTCTGTTGTTTGAAAAATCAGAGGCTGAGGAAGAAAAGATAGAATTAGAAGACCTTATTTCTGTGGTCAATCGACTGTTCAGTGGATAAGATGTGTCACAAGTAGCAGCATTATCAGCATCAACAACCACCGCCAGGCGACAGTTGCCTGGAATTGGTGAGGAGAACCAGTCAAATCATTTACCCCTACTTATACAGGAGTTCTGGCCAGGGTCCTCCCGGCCTCCCACTCACTTTTTCTCATCCATACTCGATGTTATTATTAGTTTCATTCCTTTGCCTTTCCCTTCATTGTCCAAATCTCGCCCACCGCCATTGAGGCATTCATTCGCCCTTCACCCCGCCTCACCATTTCCTTCAATGGTTCGGTCTTGTCTTTTTTTCGAAGCCATTTAATTTAATGTAGTTCCTTTTTCATCAAAAACAAAAAAAAATGACAAAAAATGTGTGTGTGTGTCCCCCCTGCTTCCGACGGCGATCCCCGTCACTCCCTCGTGCTCCTGATCTCGACGGCGATCCCCGTCACTCCCCGTGCTCTTGCTTCCGACGGCGATCCCCGTCACCCCCTCCTGCTCCTGCCTCTCGACGGCGATCCCCGTCACTCCCTCGTGCTCCTATTTCCGACGGCGATCCCCGTCACCCCCCTTCTGCTCCTGTTCCCGACGGCGATCCCCATCACCTCCTTCCTACTCCTGATCTCGACGTCTCCCGTCACCCCCTCCTGCTCCTACTTCGATGGCGATCCCCGTCACCCCTCTCCTGTTCCCTCTCTCGACGGCGATCCCCGTCACATCTGCTCCCCAGGGCCATCGTCGTCATCTTTCGCTCCAGTCGTGCCTTCACCTGGTGGTCAAACATGGCCATTCCGGGCGATTCGGGTGAGGGCCTTCTGCTCCCCTACACCCCGATGCTGTTGCCGGCACCCTGAGCTCGGGTGGCCCGCTCCCTCCTCCAGCTCCATCGGAGGATCTTCTTCGCGCCCTGCCGCACCCATTATTTTCCCTTCCATTAAACCTCTGGATGCTTCTCCAGAACCTCCTGTAAATATCAAATCTAGCTCAAGTTCAGGGGTAGTTTCTAGTGAGTCCCCGTCCCCGTCTAGGAAGAAGAAGGTAGTGGCGTACCCCGTAGATACCTCTTAGACTTAGTCCATAGATGTGGTACTCTTCTAGCTGTCAAAGAGTTCATCAAAGAAGCGGTAGTCTGGACTTGAAGAGATGCCGATAGAGGAAGGGTAGACGACGGCTTTGGGATATATGAAATCGTAGCCGAAGAAGACCCATTAGATGAGAATGGTGTTGAGATAGAGGATGCTGGAGGCATATGCTAGTGGTATGAGGAGATTCGATGAACGTACCTCAGCAGTCGATGAACCTACTAAAGAGGTAAATGTGGGAACGCAAGAGGACCCCAGGATCTAACCATAGCTTCTGGTCTCCCGCCTAAAAGAAGAAGAGCTCATAGAAATGTTAAGGGAGTTCAAGGATTCATTTGCCTGGTCCTATGATGACATGCCTGGCATTGACCCCGATTTGGTGGAGCATAGGTTAATTTTGAAGCCAGGGGCAGTTGCCGTTAAACAGAAGCTAAGGAGGTTCCTCCCCCACATCGCTTTAAAGATGAAAGAGGAGATTGATAAGCTACACAAAGCCAAGTTTATCCGTGTAGTCCTCTATCCTTTGTGGGTGGCAAACATCGTCCCGGTGATGAAGAAACGGAAGAGTGCGCATCTGCATAGATTTCCGGGATTTGAATAAGGCATGTCCTAAGGACGATTCCCGCTACCTCATTTGGATGTTTTGATCGATAATACAGCAGGGTTCGAAACTCTATCGTTCATGGATGGGTACTCCGGCTATAATCAAATTCGTCTAGCCCCGGAGGAACAGGAAAGACCTCCTTCACCACCCCATGGGGAACATATTGCTATGTGGTCATGCCGTTTGGACTAAAGAATGCCGGTGCCACTTATCAAAGAGCAATGTTAGCTATCTTCCACGACATGATACATATTGATGTTGAGGTTTACGTGGATGATATCATGGTGAAGTCGCGAACCCGAAAAGAGCACTCCTCCGTACTGGCTAGAGTTTTCCGTCGCACACAAGAGTATCAATTGATGATGAATCCAAAGAAGTGTGTATTTGGAGTTTCCTCAGGAAAACTATTAGGCTTCATAGTTAGTAAGCGGGGGATTCAAATAGATCCACACAAGGCCAAGGCAATCAATGAGATGCCTCCTCCTAAGAACATATCTGAGCTTCGAGGTTTGATTGGTCGGCTGCAGTTCATAAGGAGATTCATATCTCAGCACTCTCAAAGATGTCGTCCTTTCTACGAACTATTGAGAGGAGGAGTTAATTTTGAATGGAATGCTAAATGCCAAGAGGCCTTCGATGAGCTCAAGAGCTACCTTATGAATCCGCCCGTGCTTCAGGCGCCCATCCCTGGGAAACCCCTAATCCTATATCTGTCGACTGTTAATGACTCCCTAGGAGCTGTCCTTGCTCAGCATGATGAATCCGGCAAAGAAAGGGCAGTGTACTACCTGTCTAGGCTATTCAATCCTTCCGAGATCAAACTCACCACAATGGAGAAAACTTGTGCAGCGCTAGTTTGGGTAGTGCAGAAATTGAAGCACTACTTCCTAGCTCATAAGGTGAGTTTGATCTCTAGAATGGACCCTATTAGGTACCTCCTTGAGAAGCCAGTCCTCGCCGACAGATTGGCACGCTGGCAAAGTTTCCTCTCTAAATTTGATATCTCCTTTATTGTTCAGAAAGCCATAAAAGGGTATGCCATTGCTGAGCACCTTGCTCACCTCCCTCTTCCTCATAGTGATACGGTTTAGGAGGAATTTCCCGATGAAAACCTATCACTTGTCTCTCACGATCCCTTTTGGTCACTCCATTTCGATGGAGCTCTCAATTCTAGGGGACGGGGCATAGGTGCAGTCTTGCTCACCCCAGAAGGGATCACCATTCCTTTGGCTTACCAACTCCAGTTCTACGCCACCAACAACATCTTCGAGTATGAGGCTCTCCTAGCCGGTCTTAAGCTTGCCTACCTTTTAGGTGCCCGTCACTTAAGATCATAGGAGACTCTCAGCTCGTTCTTCGGCAAGTCCTCTACCTATTGCACTCGTGACCCCAAACTCAAGCCATATCAAGATCTGGTCACGCTCCTACCAAGCAATTCCGTCAACTATCTACATTCATACTCCTCGCTCCAAAACATTCTGGCCGATGCTCTGGCATCGTTAGCTTCCTCTCTCTCCTCCCTCTCAGCCGTAGCGCTGAGACTATCACCGTTTAGAGATTAGAAGTTCCTCAACTCAGGATCCTTGGTTCTCAATCTTAGGAGCTCCCTAGTGTTGAAGGCAGAGAAGAAAGAAGCGAAGGAGTTGTTGCTTGTTGAATTAGGGGAATTGATGGAAGAAGAGAGGCCGTGGTACCATGAGATTGAGCAGTTTTGCAGAGACGGTACCTTCCAGAAGAAGCTGAAGCAGAAGATAGGCGAGCTATCGTAGAGCGGCATTAAAGTATACCCTCGGGGTGAAGTTCTCTACAGACGCGCTCTAAATGGAATGCTCCTCAGATGCGTGACCGATGAAGAGGCTTGGAAGATAGTGGAAGCATCTCACTCCGTGAATGCAGAGGGCATGTGAATGGTCAGATGTTAGCCAAAAAGATCCTTAGGCAGGGCTACTACTGGCTAACCTTAGAAGAAGACTGTGCCACCTACGTCCGTAGGTGTGTCAGATGCCAAATCCATGCCGATAAAAATTCATGCTCCATCTTCCTCTTTGCATCCACTATCTTCTCCTTGGCCTTTCTCCATGTGGCCTTTGATATCATCGGCCCCTTGGTGATCCTAATGCTCAGATAAACAAAATCCTTCATCCTCACGCTACTGAGTATTTCACCAAATGGCCGAAGCAGAAGCATTTGTAGAAATCAAAGGTTCGACGTGTGCAGGTTCATCATGAAGAACATCATTGCACGTTTTGGAGTACCTGGCGCCTCGTCACCGACAATGGACCCCAGTTCATATCACAAGACCTCTATAAGATTCAATATTTCATTGCATCATTCTCTCCTTATTATCCACAGGGCACGCCAGCCGAAGCCACAAACAAAACGCTTTTGAAATCATAAAGAAGACTTGTGAGTCTAGTAAATTTGTTGATTGGCCAGAAAAGTTAATTGAGGCTCTATGGGCCTCCGCACCCTCATCCGCACACCTACGGGGCAAACCCCTTTCTCACTTACTATGGGATGGAAGTCGGTATGCCGCACGAGATTCTCAATCCCTTCGCTAAGATTCAGTTGGACAAAGTGAAGGGTTATGCGGAAATACACAATACGGTAATCTAGAAGGGGGGGGGGGTTGAATAGATTACGGCAATTTAAAACTATTGATGGCTTCTTTTCGATGCTATCGCGATCTTAAAGAAATTTGATTGGAATTCGATTAAGTATGAGACCGCTTGAGTTGATCTAAATGAGAACAGAATCAAACGTGCGTATGAACACCGTGCCTACCAATCATCTATCGCAAAACGCGAACAAACCACAGAACACGATGATTTAAGGTGGTTCGGAGTACACAACTCGTGTATCCTACATCCACCGTCCACACACACACGCAGAAACGACTGCTTATGAGCGAGTTTAACACTACAACTCAACCACACACACGTTGTCTGATGAAGCACGATCAGAACAACCACAATACGTGAATCAAGCACAAGGATGCTCGAAACACAACCACACACACACATGATGGAATGGAAATTATGAAATGGAGAAGAATTGGGAATTAGGAACAAATCCGGTTGGAATTCTTCTCGTGGATCGTCCAAACGCTCTTCAAACTTCGATTGGATGTAGATTGATCGATGTAGAAGGTTGAATTGATGACGATCCGGCTTCAGCTCCGCATAGATGGTGATTCCACGACGATCTGGGCGGAAAGTTGAAGCAGAGCAGCAATTGGGGCTTTTCCTCTTGGTCCCTTGGAGGCTCTTGGATGGGAGGCTGCTCTCTGCGAATTTGGCTCCAAAAGGATGCTTATATAGTGTTAGGTAAAGGTGGGGGTCGTGGAGGAAGGAACCCAAGTGGGGCCGGATTTGGAAACCCAAAATCTGAAGTTTCCGTCGGCTGTCGACAGGTGCACTTGCATCTGTCGACAGGCAGACTCAGGCTGAGAACTGGGTTTCAGGAAATTGAGTTTCTGAGTGTATCTGTCGACAGGCAGTTTGCATCTGTCGACAGATGCACTCAGGAATAGAAAACCTGAGCTCTGTCCTGGGTTGACTGTGTGTATCTGTCGACAGGTACTTTCATCTGTCGACAGATGCACTCAGATGCAAACCTGAGCTCTGTCTTGGAATGACTGTGTGAATCTGTCGACAGGTACATTGCATCTGTCGACAGATACACCTCTTTGACAGATATTTGTGCTTTTTGCTCATTTCTTCAATGCCTCTTCAATGCTCCATGTTTCATGCTTGTGCACCTACATGCAAATACATTGTTAGTGATATACATTGTATGATTTAGCAATGTTTAACTCAATCACTTTCATGGTGTTTTTCATGTTAGTTAGCACATCAATTTTGCATTAAATCAATGTTCAAGGATGTTAATGTGATCATCAAAAACATGATATATGAAAAACCCAACAATCCCCCTTTTTTGATGATGACAAAAACATTCAATTGATGCATATATTGATGTTCTCCCCCTTTTTGACAACATGCAAAAGGTCAAGTCATGCACATTTAGAGACAAATAAACATGAACTGAGTTTTCATTGATGATCATTGAAATTTCACAGTACATTTGATAATCATTACATGACTCATAAAAAGAAAGGGAAATAACATGAACAAGCAAAAGATGACAAGACAAGTGAGACTAATTCCCATCTAAGACTCTTAGTGACCTCTAATGACCCTGAGACCCTCTATTCATCGTCACTGTCCAGCAGGAGGAGGGTGACGGGATCCATCTCTCTCGGAGTAGAGGTGGTCAAGACGGTCATCTAAAGTGTTGAGGCGAGCGTCCACTTGATCAAATCTTGACGTCATGTGAGCAAATCCTGAGATCATTTCTTGATGGATTTGTGCCAAGTAATCACGAATGGATTGTTGTGGAGGCACAGGTACATCATCAAACTCTTGAGCTTGGTCAGGCATTTGCTCATCCTGAGGGTCTTCATCACTGCCTTCATTTGCTTCATCATCTTCATTGTCTTCTTCACCAGTTGACACTTCAGCTCCTTGTGGTTCCTTTCCCTTGAGAGTCCTTGTGACGACACCGTCTACAATCTTGTAGCCCATGCGGTTGGCGGCAGTGAGGTCAAAGGCACTTCGGGATTTTAGTGAGATGAGCTCACTTGGAGGGATAGGAATGCCAAGGAAAATAAGAAGAGAAGTGATGGGGCAAGCATATGGCATTGATCTTTTGGTGTTAGAGAAACACCGACGGATGAGGCTTATCATGAGTTCAGGAGATTGATTTCTTGACACTTGAGGAAAAATATGATAGGATTTATGGACCTCGGTGACTAACTCTCGACTTCCATCCTTCGGACGATCAAGGTAGTGAAGATGTGATGGATCATCCGGATCAAAGGAGGAAAGGAGTTGCGTTGAGACGAGCACTCCTTGTTAGTGCATAGGGTTCCAACGTCAAAGCTCAATCCTCAGAAGCCAGAGGCGAGAAGCTTCGATTGGGTGCCATCGCAGGAAGAAGGATGAGATGGTGTGAAGGAGAGTGGAGGGATCCCGACGAGGAGCGGATCGTCGAAACGGAGCCTGAGGGGAAAGATAGGGGGTTTGGAGAGGAGGAGGAGGGAACAAGAGAGGAGGGGTGAGAGTGGGTCGTGGGCGGCCTTAGAATGGATTTGGAAGGTTTTAAAAGGAAGGCCCCACAAAAGGAGGTGAACCGGCGCGAGGGTTTTCTGCAAAAACGGATCTGGCCGTCGTCTGTCGACAGATGCCAGTCTATCTGTCGACAGATAGCTCCTTTTTGGTGAAAACTTGATTTTTGACAAATTTTTCAAAGGGACAAGTGTTCATTTGTTGTTTTAAGGCAAAATGGGTGTATGTGCAAGACAAAATTCATATCCATTAAGATGAAGACATGACAAATCTAAAATGATTTTGAATTAAAACCGATAAGTTCTTTAATTAGATCATGAAGAACACATTTCACAATAGCCAGTGAAAATTAAATAACTCTTTTGATTAAGGCCGTTGAAGAAAAACATGCATCTTAATAGAGATGATAGTCAGATGACAATTGAATTAAATGGCCACAAGAACGTCTTACCGAAGAAACACATTGGACTTGACATAAAAAATTTTCGGAGGCTTCACTCTATTTCTGGTATGATTTTAGAATCTTTAAACAACGAAGATGGAAAAGAGTGGCAATGAGGAGCACTTTCACTTTTTCATGTGAAGGTAGACATTTGTGATGCCAATACCCCCAGTTACTCAATGTGAGTGTCCGTCAAGCCATTGTATAGAGATAATGAAACAACCTTTTGAACGCGACATTGGTGATGCCCATGTCCCCGGTTACTTAGTGATTTTCATCATTGCTCTACCTCCATCCCACAAATGAAAAACAAAGTTGTTGATTGAACCGAAGAAATAGGTAGCTTTTCTCCCCTTTTTTTTATTATTTATTTTTGCTTTTTGTCAAGTACATGAGATTTCTTTAGGCAAGTTGTAATGTAGAACATTAAATTCAAGAGCTTTCTGATTTTTCAAATCATTTTAGATTCATGTTTAACGACAAGGGAGTTATTCAACAGAGATGTTTAAAAATCATTTGGTTTGCTCATTGTGTTCAAAATGATCTAAAAAGACCTCAATCAAGTGTTGCATCAAAGAACATTTAGACTTGGTTCACGACTTTGACATGAAGTGGATATGAAAAGGTTATATTGCACACAACCAAACCAATGGTTTACCTTTAAATCAAGTAAGGAACACTTTTCTTGAAAAGTATGAAGAAGGAATTGAAAAATAAGGAAGAATGGGTATCTGTCGACAGAAGAATCTGTCTGTCAGGAATCTGTCTGTCAGATGCACACAGACTGAAGAATTGAAGTTTCTGCCAGAACAAGACTGAGTGTATCTGTCGACAGATGGAATGTGTCTGTCGACAGATATGAACAGAGTGGATTTTTCTGGTTTCAGATTGATTGCACATTGAGTTCAAGGAAGTGAGAATTCAACAAGTAGATATTGGAAGAGTTTCTCAAGAAAATACTCAACAATCCTTAACTTACTCCCCCATAGTGTGTGCACGTGTTGACACAACATCTAAGCAAGGATTCACACAAGCATTTGATACAAGACAAACATGTTCATGAAAGGAAGGTCATACACAAGCACATGGTCACAGAAAAAACATTGTTTCATGGAGTTAACATGATAAAATGTAAGGAAACTAAAAATCCTATGTGAAGTACAGGGCCTTTATATGGAATGGGACTATTGATACTTGGCGGAGAATATTTCTCACGCATGATGATAGTTTCCAAACAAGCCGAACTTGTTCTTCCACAGTTCACCATTTGATATACCACATAGTCATTCACACATAAAGAGCATGTACTCCAATATGGATAGCCAGTTTCATTGCATTTTACACAAACCCAATTCTCTTCTTAAGGATGTGAATCTATCTTCAGACAAGGGTTTGGTGAAAATATCAGCCAATTGTTTTTCTGTGGGAATGAAAATAAGTTCCAAGGTTTTATTGGCAACTTCATCTCTCAAGAAATGATGACGGATTTCTATGTGTTTAGTCCGTGAGTGTGGACAGGGTTTTTTGAAAGGTTGATAGCACTTGTGTTGTCACATAGGATAGGTGTGCATCCAATTTGAACATTATAGTCAGCTAACTGACTTTTGATCCACAACACTTGAGCTGCACAACTTCCTGCAGCGACATATTCTGCCTCTGCAGTGGAGAGTGCAACCGAGTGTTGTTTCTTGGATGCCCACGAAACCATGCAACCGCCAAGGAATTGGCAATATCCACTAGTGCTTTTTCTATCAATTTTACATCCAGCATAGTCAGCATCAGAATATGAAATCAAATCAAAGCTACTGCCTGCTGGGTACCAAAAACCCAAATTGCATGTGCCTGAGAGATATCGGAAAATTCTCTTGACTGCAATTAAATGGCTTTCCTTTGGACTAGATTGATATCTAGCACAAAGGCAAACACTGAATTGAATATCCGGTCTACTTGCAGTAAGATAAAGGAGTGAGCCAATCATACCTCGGAAGTGCTTTGCATCTACCGGTTTACCTTTCTCATCATTTTCCAATTTGATGCTTGTGCTCATTGGGGTGGAGGCCGGTTTAGCTTGCTCAAATTGAAATCGTTTGAGAAGCTCTTTGACATACTTTTCTTGATTTATGAAGAATCCGTCTTTATGTTGTTTCACCTGCAAACCAAGAAAGAATTGAAGCCCCCATTAGACTCATCTCAAATTCACTGTGCATGTGTTTAGAAAATTCTTCACACAGTGAAGGGTTAGTAGAACCAAATATTATATCGTCCACATAAACTTGAACAACAATTATGTGATTGCGAACCTTCTTAGTGAAGAGTGTTTGGTCTACTTTACCTCTTGAGTAGTTCTTGCTTACCAGAAAATTGCTTAGTCTATCATACCAAGCTCGAGGTGCCTGTTTCAAACCATAAAGAGCTTTGTGCAATTTATACACATGGTTAGGCATTTCAGAATTTTCAAAACCTGGTGGTTGAGAGACATAGACTTCTTCTTTGATATAGCCATTTAAGAAAGCAGTTTTAACATCCATTTGATAGAGTTTGAACTTATGGGAGCATGCATATGCCAATAAAATTCTGACTGCTTCTAACCTGGCTACAGGAGCAAAGGACTCTTCAAAGTCTACACCAAATTCTTGACTATATCCTTTTGCTACGAGTCTTGCTTTATTTCTGATCACTTTTCCTTCTTCATTAAGTTTATTCCTAAACACCCATCTAGTTCCTATGATAGAGATTTCAGGGGTTTAGGAACTAAACTCCATACATTATTTCTTTGAAATTGACCAAGTTCCTCATGCATAGCATCAATCCATGAGTTGTCTTTTAAGGCTTCTTCAACATTTTTGGGTTCCACTTGAGAAACAAAAGCAAAAAGATCATGTTCAATTTTTTCTTACTTGAGACCGTGTTTGAACAGAATCATTTAAACTACCTATCACATCATCAAGTGGGTGATCTTTGGAATACCTCACATTTGTGATTGTTGAAGGGCCGGGAGTATCTTGTCCTTGAGGAATTTGATCTTGTGAGTGTCGATCTTCAGGAGGTTCACTTTCTGGTGGATTCTCTTCAAGTGTTTCATCTGGTTTTCTGAATGCTATTTCATCATCTTCATCGTAGTCCCTGTGAAGATATCCACCTTTGGTCTTGGAATCTTCTTCAGATTTGTTTTGCTTTGACTTGAAGATCCTTAAGTGATGTTCCTTCATCCTCTTTTCAGTCCTGTTAATATTCAAACAGTTAGATTTGGCATAAGTCTCATCAAAGATGACATGTGGAGTTTCTTCCACAGTGCGTGTTTATTGTTAAACACCCTATATGCCCTAGAGTGTTCTGAGTAGCCTAGAAAAACACCTTGATCACTTTTGGCTTCAAATTTATCTAAATCAGATTTATCATTGTTATGAATAAATACCTTTGAGCCAAAAACTCGGAAGTACCCAAGGTTGGGTTTCTTACCTTTCAACAACTGGTAGGGGGTTTTCTTTATCACAGGTCTTACCATGGCTCTGTTTAGAATGTAGCACGAAGTGTTCACTGCTTCTGCCCAAAATCTTTTGGAGAGTTGGCCTTCAACCAGAAGAGTGCGAGCCATTTCCACCAATGTTCTGTTTTTCCTCTCCACTACTCCATTTTGTTCTGGAGTCCTTGGGGAAGAGAACAGATGTTCAATCCCTTGGTGCCTGCAAAAATCAGAAAATGCATTGTTATCAAATTCTCCCCGTGATCGGTGCGGATTGAGCATATTTTATTCACATTGCCATGCTCAATCTTGTTAAAGAATTCTTGGAAGATTGAAAGTGTTTCACTTTTGTGTGCCAAGAATTTGACCCATGTGAACCTAGAAAAATCATCTACAATGACAAAACCAAAACGTTTGCCATTGAGACTTAGAGTTCTAGTTGGTCCAAAAAGGTCCATGTGCAACAGTTCAAATGGTTTAGATGTGCTTACCGGTGCTTTAGATTTGAAAGACTTCCGGGTCTGTTTTCCCTGTGCACATGCATCACAAAAATTTCATTGTTGTTAAAAGAAATGTCAGGAAGTCCACTTACCAATTTGAGCTTCATGATCTTGTGCAACACGTTGTAGCTCGCATGGCCAAGCCTACGATGCCACAAGGTCAATTCATCCTGTCTATTTGCAACAAGACACAAGTTGTCATTTTCTGGATCATCTAAGTCAACTAAGTAAATGTTATTCACTCTTTTTCCAAAAATTTCACACTTCCTGTTTCTTTATCAACAATTTGACATGAATTTGATTCAAAAATGACGTTGTGACCTCTATCACATAATTGACTTATGCTAAGCAATTGTGATTAAGGCCATCAACCAACAGTACATTTTCAATTGAATTGGAGGTACACTTACCAACATTACCTGTGCCAATGATTTGGCCTTTGTTGTTACCTCCAAAAATGACTTGTCCTCCGTCTTTCTCCACTAGGAAACAGAATTTACCTTTGTCGCCCGTCATGTGCCTCGAACAGCCGCTATCCAAGTACCATTTGTTTTGATGTTGGGCTGCTAGGCATTCCTGCAAATGGATCAGACAAGAGGTTTTGGTACCCAAATTACTTTGGGTCCCAAAATTCATTCATGCAACAAAGTAGATGTTTAGGAATCCAAACTTGTTTGACTTTTTGTTCTTTGGATTATTCCAACATTGTTTTTCATCATGACCAATCTTTTTACACACATTGCATGAAGGAATTTTCTTTTCAATTTTTGTTGCTTGATAGACTGTTTATCATTGAAACTGTTCTTGTCTGTCGACAGGCACCATTGTATCTGTCGACAGGTGGCTTTTTCTTTTGTTTGTTGGGAACATTTTGTTTGTGTAGTATTGGCTTGGTCTGAGACTTTCTTGAATTATGCTTTGTGGGAGCATGCTTGCTTGTGCTTGGGCTAGGATCAACAAATGAAGTGATCAATGACTCTCCTATTTTCTTTTGTTTGACAGGTTGATATCCTAACCCATGCTTGGTTACATGTATTTTGGCGCCCAAAACCGCATCTAGATTTTGCTTCCCTTTTACAAATTTCATTAAGTCCTCAGATTTTTCTTTCAATTCCTTTTCAGTTTGTTCCAACTTTTTCTTGGTTTCCAATTGTTCTTCTTGAAGGAATTCAATGGAATGGCTTAAACAGTCTTTTTCTTTTTGTATTTCTTGCAATTTCATTTTCAAGCAATCCATTTCTTCATTATGAGTCTTTTCATCAACTTTCATCATTTCTAATTCTTTTGTCAGGAATGCAATTCGTTCATCATTGTTCTTATCATGCACAAGGGAGTTGCATTTCTTTTTAATGCTCTATTCTCAGATCTATATTCACGAAAATTTTCAAATAAAGTAGTGTATGCTTCCTCCCATTCACTTGCAGTGAAATCATCAAATGAGAAATTTACCTCGCTGGAGTCATCACTCCTGGCCATCAAGCATTTCACTTCTTCATCATCGGATGTTTCTTGTGCATCTTCATCTTCATCTTCATCACTCCAGGTGGCCAACATTGCTTTGGCCTTTTTGGAGGTGAATTTTTCTTTCTTCAGCTTCTTCTTGAGTTCCGGGCATTCTCCTCTCATATGCCCTGTTTCTTGCATTCATAACAAACAATGTCAGATTTTTTGTTGGACTCATATTTCTGTGAAAAATTTTTCTAGGAAAGGGTTTGGAGTTACCTGTGTCTCTCCTCTTGAACTTGAGAAATTTCTTGAATTGTCTAGTGAGCATTGCCATTTCATCATCATCACTCTCACTAGACGTTCTTGCTCATCACTATCTTGTTGAATGGATTTCTTGGAACTTGTTGATGTTTTATTGGATGCTTTTAGAGCAATTGACTTCCTAGGATTTTCTTCTAATTCTTTTCTTTTGATGTTGATTTCATATGTCATTAGAGAGCCAATTAGTTCATCCAATTTCATTTTGGAAAGGTCTTTGGAATCCTCAATGACAGTGGCCTTAGTATTCCAAGATGAAGTAAGAGACGAAGGATCTTTCTTACTAAGTCACTTTCAGAGTATTCCTTCTTAAGACCTTTTAGCCCGTTAACTATTAGCATGAATCTTGCAAACATGTCTGATACGGTTTCATCAGTTTTCATCTTGAACATTTCATATTCAGACACTAACATGCTAACTTTAGTTTCCCTTACCTCGGACGTACCTTCGTAAATGAGTTCAAGCTTGTCCACATCTCTTTTGCTGTTGAGCATGTGGAGACTCTTGAGAACTCCTTTGGATGCACCGCACATTGCATCATGTTTAGTGCGCTCCAGTTGAGAGTTCCTTTAGCTATTTGGTCTTTCGTCCAGGTGTCTTCGTCCTCGGGCAACACGTATGGTCCCTTGCTGACTATCTTCCACAGCTCGTAATTTTGAGCTCTCAAAAATACCTGCATACGGTTTTTCCAATAAGGATAGTCAGTGCCATCAAAATAGGGTGGCCTGGTTACTGAATGTCCCTCGGCCATATACCCTTTGCTAGAATCCATAAGATCGAAAATCTCCTGATCGCTAGATCAAATGACGAAAACAGTAAATCGGAGAAACCCGCTCTGATACCAATTGAAGGGTTATGCGGAAATACACAATACGGTAATCTAGAAGGGGGGGGGGGTTGAATAGATTACGGCAATTTTAAAACTATTGATGGCTTCTTTTGATGCTATCGCGATCTTAAGAAATTTGATTGGAATTCGATTAAGTATGAGACCGCTTGAGTTGATCTAAATGAGAACAGGGAATCAAACGTGCGTATGAACACCGTGCCTACCAATCATCTATCGCAAAACGCGAACAAACCACAGAACACGATGATTTAAGGTGGTTCGGAGTACACAACTCGTGTATCCTACATCCACCGTCCACACACACACGCAGAAACGACTGCTTATGAGCGAGTTTAACACTACAACTCAACCACACACACGTTGTCTGATGAAGCACGATCAGAACAACCACAATACGTGAATCAAGCACAAGGGATGCTCGAAACACAACCACACACACACACGATGGAATGGAAATTATGAAATGGAGAAGAATTGGAATTAGGGAACAAATCCGGTTGGAATTCTTCTCGTGGATCGTCCAAACGCTCTTCAAACTTCGATTGGATGTAGATTGATCGATGTAGAAGGTTGAATTGATGACGATCCGGCTTCAGCTCCGCATAGATGGTGATTCCACGACGATCTGGGCGGAAAGTTGAAGCAGAGCAGCAATTTGGGGCTTTTCCTCTTGGTCCCTTGGAGGCTCTTGGATGGGAGGCTGCTCTCTGCGAATTTGGCTCCAAAAGGATGCTTATATAGTGTTAGGTAAAGGTGGGGGGTGTGGAGGAAGGAAACACCCAAGTGGGGCCGGATTTGGAAACCCAAAATCTGAAGTTTCCGTCGGCTGTCGACAGGTGCACTTGCATCTGTCGACAGGCAGACTCAGGCTGAGAACTGGGTTTCAGGAAATTGAGTTTCTGAGTGTATCTGTCGACAGGCAGTTTGCATCTGTCGACAGATGCACTCAGGAATAGAAAACCTGAGCTCTGTCCTGGGTTGACTGTGTGTATCTGTCGACAGGTACATTTCATCTGTCGACAGATGCACTCAGAGATGCAAACCTGAGCTCTGTCTTGGAATGACTGTGTGAATCTGTCGACAGGTACATTGCATCTGTCGACAGATACACCTCTTTGACAGATATTTGTGCTTTTTGCTCATTTCTTCAATGCCTCTTCAATGCTCCATGTTTCATGCTTGTGCACCTACATGCAAATACATTGTTAGTGATATACATTGTATGATTTAGCAATGTTTAACTCAATCACTTTCATGGTGTTTTTCATGTTAGTTAGCACATCAATTTTGCATTAATCAATGTTCAAGGATGTTAATGTGATCATCAAAAACATGATATATGAAAAACCCAACACAAAGAACTTAATCCCGATGAACTCGGGAGGCGTACTTACACAACTAGAAACTCTTAGACGAACGGCGTCTAGCTGCAGCCGATCACGTGCTTCATATCAAAACAGACTCAAGGTCTTTTCAAAGGAAAGTGATTGAGCGTAAATTTCAAGAAGGAGACATGATTTTGAAGCGAATGTTCATAAAACCTGGAGGTCCAAGGTCAAAATGTCTGCAAATGGGAAGGGCCGTATGTCATCAAAGAAGTGTACCGGGAAACGCATATAGGTTAGTAATGCCGATGGTGATGAACTCTCTCATCCATGGAATGGATTATTCTTAAAAGATTCTACCCCTGATCAAAAGTCTTTGGATAACAACACCATTTAATAAGTAGCCATTTGCCAAGTGTGTCGCTCCTCTCATATTGACGAAATAATATTTATGTGCAATCACGTACTTAACATGGTAGCCTAAGGTCATTGTCCTTCACATACAGTGTTCTCGCTTAGCCTTGCTCGGGGAAACAAAAGGTCAATTCTCTCCCTACTCGGACAAGGTCTAGGGGCAAGGGGAAGGCTAACCTGTAAACCTGCAACGGTATAAACCATGTGTTTGAAGGCTCAAGGAGGGACGGGCAGTCCTAAGAAAAGCATATAGCACAAAAAATAAAGCGACGAAATGACAAAGTGAAGGGGCATGTTAAAGAGTGGCAGTACAGTTCCCCGCGGGACGCCCTTGAGCTCGGTCGCACGCATGCCCCAGACAAAAGAGAAAATACTGTGGCCCTAAAGTCCTTGGACAACAGATGAATAGCACATGTAGCTTATTTGTTGCAAGTCTTACAAGTCGGCAACCCCGATTCCAAGATTAAGTCTTATCTCATTATATTCTTCCTATTCTCCCTAAAATGACCAAAGAACCCATGCGCTTGGTCTGTGTTGGAACATTGTTGTCACAGGGGCAAGAAAGCTTAGCACACCTAATATGAATATGCGTTGCACAATCTAATCGCCAAACGCCAAAATGAGATAGAGGTAAGGCTCACGGTTAATCACTCAACATTAAGAAGTGTTGCTATCAAAAGGATTTTCAAAAAAAAAAAAAAAATCCAAAAATCCAAAAAAAAAAAAAAAAGATCCCCAAAACAAAAAAATCATCAAACAAAAAATTCCAAAAATCCAAAAAAATCAAAAGATCCCCAAAACCAAAAAAATCAAAAATCCAAAAAATCCAAAAAAATCAAAAGATCCCCAAAACAAAAAAAAAAATCAAAAATTTCAAAAATCCAAAAAAAATCAAAAGATCCTCAAAATCACAAAAAATATATATAGTTTTAGAAAAATAAAAGGTGTGTACATATTGCTTTCCTTTAGCATGCATTATTTTCATAGTCTTTCGCCCATTTAATAAGGCTCGGCCCTTGACAAATTGCGGAGTTAGCTTTTATCATGTTCTGTGCAAGGGGCCGACCTAAGAACATATCTAATTGTTCTTCTAAGTGTGTGCAGGAATAGGGATTTTAAAAGCAGAGTACGACGTCGCGCTCAGAACTCTCTCTCTCGCTTGTTTGAATCTCGCCTCTCACTCGTGTCAATCACAAACCATTCATTTATCAAATATTGACATGAAAGTAAAACTGCACTAAGGTATGAACAAAATGTACATGGATAAAAGGGGAGGTGGCTCACAAGACTCTCACTGACCACCACTCTCCCCGGATCCCTCTCTCCTATCGGAGGTGGCAACATCTCGCCACCCCCTCTGCCATCATCGCCCTGACGATGCCGCTCCTCCTCCTCGTTCCTCCTCCTGCTGGAGGAACCCGCTAGATACTGTCTGACGGAGGCGCCGGTCGCCCTGCTCACGCTCACGCCGCTCCGGCTTCGCTGCTGCGTGAACGGCCGATATTCGTCACAATCTACTGAAGGCTCCGCGCCAGCGTCTGCTGTGCTAGCAACTCTGCACGCAGTCGGGTGACCTCCTCCTGATCTCCGGGTGGCCTCTGTACCCGCAGCGTCGCCAACTCCCGGGTCATCTCCGCCACCTGTGCCTCAGCCGCCTCCGCCTGGACGCGCAGCTGGTCCCTCTCGCTCTGCAACGTCATGGCTTGCTCGTGAGCCAACTCCAAGTCTCTCTCCTGCACAACAAGTAATCAATCAGCATCATTTGGAAATAAACGACTCAAGTGTTTAAATGAACTTACCGCTCCTCCAAGTGCCTTTGAGCCTCCTCAGCTCTCAGCACTGCCCCTTCCAGTCGAGCCTCCATGAGCGATGGAGACCCCCCTGCGCTCTGAGAGGAGGAAGCACCGCCTGCTCCGGTACCCCTCACTCTCTCCAGCTCACTCCGCTGCACGCAAAAGGCATGTCAGTTTCAAAATTTTGCTTAAATCAAAGGGGCTGAAAGTGAACACAGTACTTACCAGCTCTGTCGTCTGCCTCTGGGCTGCCTCCCGATCTTGCACCGCCGACTGGAGCAAGGCTCGGAGCGATGCGATCTCACCAGTCACGTCCACCTGCAAGGAATTGCCAAATCATCAGTTTAATCATTAAATCCCAGTTCTTTGAGCTGTGGTTTAGAAAGTTCTACCTGGTGTCGGGCGCTCTTGTATACCTTTCCTCCATACTTCAAGGCGTACGCCTGGAGGTAGGCATCGTCAGTGGTCGCGTCCGATCTGACCCCCTTGCCTTTCCGCTCCCAGTTTTCTATCTGCTCGCGCGCCCGCTCCCCCAGTCTGTCGTGTCGTGAAGTCCCCGAAAGCTCCGACCGGCCGGCGAAACCGGTCCCGGACGGGGAACTCCACGACACTCTGCCTGAGGCCCAAGGAGCGCTGGGTCAGGAATAGGTTCAGAGGTAGCACGGGTTAGCTCATGCAACCACACCGACCTACCGAAGTAGGGGCGGGCCTGCACCAACCAAGGCTGTCCCTCATCCCTCCCCCAGATACGGCTGCCAAACCACCTGCAAAACAAGAGTTAGCCAATCATAGTCAATCAAGGGTATATCAGAAGGGAAGGTTTTAGTATTCACATCCAGATAGGGGTAGCTGTCAATTGCCTCTTGTAGGCGCTCCAGCTGGTCGGCAAGGTGGCGAGTGTCTCGACGAGAGTCCCAACGGCGTGCAATGGGCACGAGGCCGACCGTGTGAGATCCCTCTCCTCAGGGCTGGGAGGTGTAGATAGGCCCAAACCTGCAAGATAAAAGACAAATTAGTTGGCAGTTTAAGAAAAATTGAAGTTTAAATCTAAGAGAGTTAGAAGAGAAGGTGTACCTGAAGAAAGGGTAGAAGCCGCTCGTAGACGTCTGCCGCTCGGAGGCGCTCAAACCATCGAACTGGTGCGCTAAGAAGGCTGCTCCCCAGGCATACCCCCTACCTCACCTAGGTCCTCTAGCAAGGGCAGGAAGCGGCAGTGGACTGCGTCGCCTCTCGTGGCAAACAAAAGTCTACCAAGAAAGAGAACAAGAAAACGGCGCAAGTCCAGGTCCGCCTGCGGCCCGGGCTCGCTCGCAAGCTCCTCTGGCTGACCCTAGCTAGCCTCGCCAGGTACTCATCCTCGCTCTCCCCTGCATTCTTCCCTGCCTCAAACAGACCTAGACTCTCCTGCAAGGCTACCCTGGGCACTAGAGAGGACCTACGCTCTACTGGGAGGTCTAGGAGGCGCTCAGCTAAGGTGATAGCAGGGATAGGTGTAGCCGCTCACTGCCCGCTTGTAGACTCTAAGCCTGTGATCCGGCTCACATCCTCCAAGCTAGGGATCATATGCCCCCATGGGAACGCGAAGGCACTCGCCTCCGTGTCCCACCTGCTCCGCAGGGCCTGGGTGAGGGCCGGGTCCACCCTCATCCTCTCAATCCTAAAGATCTGCCCAAACCCATCTCCTCTACTCGCTCTCGCTGGAAAGGGGGGAAAGCTAAGAAGCAGCCAGCACCAGTGTCCATGACACTCGAGCCCTCATTTCACCCTGCAAAATTCGTTCAAGTTCAATTTCAGGTTTTATTTGTGTGTTCGGTCAAAGTCGCGACAGCTGTTGCAGCCGCGACCTTGTCGCGACGGTGCGGGCCACCGCGACCTTATCGCGTCACCTTCGTGGGTCGCGATAAGGTCGCGTCTGCCCTAGACGTCGCGACACTGTCGCGACGCCCCGCCCCGCCGCGACACCATGTCGCGCGGGTCGCGCTGACGCGTTCTCAGATTCAAAACGGCCGGAGCCCTCTTTGTTTGATCCTCGTTTTCATGGGCGTCTCGCCCTACATTCGCCCTCTAGGGGCTCCGTATGCCTCTCTACTACTACCATTCAAGGTTTGAGGGAGGGGTACTTACCGTTTCATGGCTTTGGCTCGCCTCTTCCGTCCTCTTCCACATTGCGACCAGGTCATCCCCTCGTCCTCCTCCTCTCCCATCGCGACCTCGGGCACCTCCTCTCGACCGGAGGCTCCTCCATCCGCCGTCGTGAGCTCCGACGCTCCGCTTGGCGTTTCCTTCGCGATGAGCCCTCGCCGATGTCCTTTCCTCCTTCCATTGCAATAAGGGTGTCTTGGGTTGAGTTTTGAGCTAGCAAGAAGGTTGGAATGCAGGGGAATTGGGGAAAGATTCGAAGGTTTGAAGTTTGGGTTTTTTGAAAACCGGAAAGGAAGAAGGAAAGGGGGGCCGTTTGTTTTTGAATCGATCGGTTCATGACGCGACGCAGCGGGCGGTCGCGTTCATGTCGCGACCCTCTGGGCTGCCGCGACAGTGTCGCGACACCCCGCATGGCCGCGACATAAAGGCGACACCCCTGGCTGTCGCGTCATCAACAGAGCCCTTCCGTTTGCATAAAATTTCACTCTATTTCATTCAAATGCAAAGTCTGTTACATGCTCTAATTCATTCTAAACAATCAAACAATACTTTCAAATCCTTTCCTAACTATCATCTGGCTTACAATTCAAATCAAATCAAATCAAATCAATTGTTCCCTCCCCCAGGCTGAAGTTTCTTCAAAGCTTCAATGTATTCCGCGATTGCTTCGTCATCTTCTTCCACCTCGGCTTGAATCGCGCTCGTCGCGCATCCTTCCCAATGGACGACCGCGCTGCGCATGTCGCGCTCGTCCTGTGCATCGCCCCTCTTCCTCTCTTGGATAGGTGGGAAGTGTGATAGAAGTGGAACCACCGTGCGAGCCGCACCGCATTGGAGATGGCAGCGATCCGGTTGTAGGAAACTAGACCCCGTTGCCCAGCAGCCTCAAGGCGAGCCCGGTACGTTGAGGAAGGTGAATTGTCCGGCCGTGCATGAATCGTGGGCGCATGTCAAAATCCGCCACGGTCAGACTTCGGAGGTATTGGCGCCATGCATGTATGCCCTTCACTTGAGCTATTTGCACCACGCTCGAGGGCTCATGTGAAGCCGTCCGCCCACATACGCCAGTGGGTGATTCAGCATTGTCTTGCATTCCATGGTCAGGTCCTCCACCGCCCGGAATTGAATATGCATCCCCATCCATAGTTCAAGGGCGACGACCGATCCGTAGAAGGGACCCCCGAGTGCTGCAGAGGTCAGGCCAGCATATAGAAAACCAGGACGGCTTGCCCAATTTCATACCTTCGGAGATGGAGTCAATGATGCTAAGATTGCCAAAGGAGATGGCACCGTCGGCTTCCGGGAAGAGTATGACGCCGCAAAGCAGCATATGGCGGCTGCCTTGGCGATGGCGGTGTAGTTCGTGGTCTTCCGCTTACACTGGGAAATAATCCATTGAGCGATTGGGAGGAGGTGAACATGCATACCACTGGTCATGGAGTAGAGATCGTTCTTCTTTGTGGTAATGTACGCCAGAATGCTCCAGGAGTTGATCTGCTCTACGGTGTAGGAGAGGGCCAACTCTTCGCCCCTTTGATAGCGTGGGAGGCCGAGCATGATTTCCAACTCTTCCAGGAGGATCGTCGCCTCGAATTCAGGAAAGATGAACGAGTTGGTCTGTGGATGCCATAGCTCCACCATGGCTGTGACACTCCCACACATGCACCAACTTGTTGTAGTTTTGGCTAGTACAAGATGGTGGACAGCCCCACTCCTTCAAGTGGCTAATAGACGTGGGCGGCAATAATTCGAGCATGGGTACCAGCCATGGCATCTTTGAGAATCGCCGTTGGCCGGGGAGGATCTGAGATAGAAGAAGAGCATGAAGAACGGAAGGAAAAGAGGAGAAAAGAGAAGAACAAAACGGAGCAAAACAGAGCGAAAACAGAGCAAAAAAAAAAGTAGAGCAATGCAGAAAGTGCAGAATCTCAGGAAGAAAAGGCCACTTACTTGAAGCTCGGGCGCGTGTAGATGTGCCCGGGATGGCGGAGAGTTGCTTCAGATCGGCATGCGTCTCTCTAGCAGCTTTTGGGCCGGAGTAAGCGGGGATATCTTCTGCAAACGCCGAATAATTCCTCTTCATGGTTGCAAGAGAAGGAAAAAGCTTGAATTTGGGAGCAGAGGATGCCTGGGGTTTAGCTGCGGGATTAGCCCCCCTAACCCTCTATTATAGAGTCCTAAGAGTTAGAAACCCACTCTAATCCCGAAACTAGGTGTTAGGATAAGGTTAGAAGAGGTTTAGGAGTCCTAGTGTTAGTCTGGGTGTCTTAGGATAAGGGTGAACTCCGTTTTCTGGTCTTTCTGGCTCTGTCCGAGTCGCGACGCCGCGATCTGACGCACCTTGTCGCGACAGGGCGCTGCGACGCGACATGGTCGCGGTCGTCCAGAGTGTCGCCTCTCTACCGAGGGCTAGTTTTCATCTCTGAGCTGTGTGTATATATGTGTTGATTATTGTAATGTTGTGCTCATTACCTTGTTGTGTCTGTTCTTCCTAAAAAAAAATCAGAAATTCAGAAAATCAAAAAAGAAAGGAGACTTGTCACAGGTAAGTCAGGTATTGTATTTCTTCCCTACTCCCAACATTAATATTGATATCCTATCTATTATATCATTTCAAGGACCGGCTGGTTCTCAATGTGTTCTGGGATTTGAGTTCCCCTTTACCAAAAACAATGATAATCTAGGTGCACATTGTTAATCGTTGGATAGGCCGTTGAGTTGTTAAGTTGGGGACGATGGATTCAGGCCTGCACCGCGGTTGTGGGTAGTCTCTTGACCGTTCTTATTTAACTTAGCAATATTATCTTGATATATTTTCTATTTTTTTTTTTTCTTTGCATTCGTTTTGATGATTTCTTTTACTTTAGCCCAGCATGCATCATGTAGGACTTTGAACTTTCTGACTCATTCTTAACATTGATGAGCTCTTGTTGAGTGCCCAATCATCCTTCAAATTCAAACAAGAAATCCAATTCCACTCCGAATCGGAAGGTTTGCCTCCGAGCAAGTTGTTCCGTCAGTTTGACAAGAATTTCCCTGTCTGGATCCTTATCCAAATTTCCTTTTTCTTTGATCCGTTTGGTTGCGAACCGCTCCCAGGACAGAGTCATGAGTTACCTGCCTGGCACGCACATGTCCTTCCAAAACGAAACCCGCAGGCCAATCGGCTAGGGTACCTCTCAATCGAGGGGTGATCGTCCTCTTCTTTTCTCTCTCGTCCAGACTTGTGCTCTTCTTTGCATTCTACTCGAACAACCGACTCGGGGCTTTCACAAAGATTCCAATTGCCTGTTAGTTAACATCGGGTGTCTCTTCACCTTGGCCTCCACTTTTCAGTCCACTCCGCGTCATCTCCGTTCCACCGTCACTTCATGACATCTCCACGCCATTTCCGCTTCGCTCCCCTGCAAAGTAGAAGCCAAGGAGGGGCAATCTGTAGACACCCGATTATGACTAATGGGTTGAACCACATTTCTTGCTACCTTAGTGGGCCCCTAATTGGTCACTCACCTTGAGCCCATCATTTGCCTTGATTTGAGCCCATAATCCATTAAAAATACCTTGAAATCCCGAAATCAATCATTTGAGAGTCCCTAGAGGAATATAACTCCTATTTTATCATGTGGTTAGAGAGAATAATCCAAGATAATTCGGGTTCCTTGTCGCGACGCATCGTGGCGCCGCGACTATAGTCGCGACGGGTTGGGCCGCCGCGACAGCCCATGCATTATCCATGCACGTGGGCAATGCGTGTCGCGTCCCCCCGCACCGTCGCGTCTCTAGTCGCGACCCTACGATCTGACGCGACAATGCCGAGATCTCTGGCCTCCGTAACCACACCCTATTTATCCTCCCATGCACTTTGACTTGGTCTAAGAGGGTTATCCAAACCCTTGGAGGATCCTGGCCCTAGGGACTCTCCTAAGCTCCCCTAAGGACTCTACACCCGATTTTGATAGAGCTTTATCCCCCTTTTTAATTTCTAAACCTTTTTGAGGAGATAATACCTAATTTTCCACTCCAAGCTCTATATAAGGAAGGCTCCTCCTCATGGACGAGAGAGCCTCATGATCACCCGAAGGGCTGCCAAAATTTCCTCTGAACTGGACTTAGCCACGCAGCCACTCATTCCCTTCATTCCCTTCACATTCCACTCCTCACAACTCACTCATTTCACCATCAATGGAGCAAGGAACGTGAAGAGGGAGACTCTAGCAATCTCCTGGACCTCTTTGCACATCATCGGAGCTGCATCCACGCCAGGAAGTCGCCTAATGGGGCTCATTCCCTTTCCTCTTCCTCTTTTCTATTTCTACATGCATTTTTATTTCTTTTTAAATAGAGCATATTCACCATCCACCCACATTTCCCACACCCACAGGGGTTTAAAACCACCCAGGTGCGTTCCCACCATGATCACTCATCTCATTTCATCTTTAGAATAGATACTACACTTACATGTTCTAATAGGGCCTTTTCTTTGTGTTTCTTTTGATTGAGAGGCAAGCAAACAAAGTCTACGAGAAGCTCTGGTACTCTGGCCGGCTGGGAGGACTAGAAGAAGGTCACAACATCAATTCTCCCGCATTCAGAGAACGCGACGGCTAGGTGACGCGAATAGACGCGTCGGGTTCCACTGACGCAATACTAGAGACGCGGCGGCCATGACGACCGCGACACCAGGTCAGTTTCCTGTTCTCTTCCTTCTTTCCTAGTTTAAGTTAGCCATTGTCTTTCCACATCATTAGGCAACTTATCTAGGTGGCGATCACACCTTCCCATGCTATCATATTTGATATCCATGTCCGTGTCGAGGGGAAGCCAATCCTTGTGATTACAGTCCTTGTAGAAAAGTATTCCATTCTGGTCTTCCAATAAGATAATCTTCACCATCGAAGAGAGGGGGTCGGTTGAAGACTGACCTTCAAGTTACCTTGGGTGCCATGGATCTTTACTCTTAAGATGGTTGGATCCTTTCGTTGTCGAAGAGACTCTCTTGATACCACTTGTTTGCCCAGTTGACGAGCCCAGAGGGGGAAGGGGGTGAATGGGTCTTTAAAAATGATCTAGAAGATACCTGAACTAAACATTCACACAAGCGTGTTCTCGAAGTTGGTTATGATAGTTAGTTTAAATAACAAACACACAAAGAAGACAATCACAGAACACAAGATTTATCCTGGTTCGGACCTCCTTCCTTAGGAGTCCTACGTTCAGTCCCTGAGCAACAACTCAGGATTTCACTAACTAGGGTACAATCCCCCTAAGGACGCTACAACACCAAGCTCAGCTGGTCTTCCTTCACACCCGAAGGGAACAACACCCTGGATACCACACCAGGTCTTCCTTCACAACCGAAGGGAACAAAACCTTGGATACCACTAGGTCTTCCTTCACAACCGAAGGGAACAACACCCAGGATACCACAGGTCTTCCTTCACAACCGAAGGGAACAACACAAAGAGAGTGAATGAAATTCAAGCCCCTAGATCATGCTTTTGACAAGCAAGGATCTGAAGCAATAGAACTGAGAGCAAAGAGATTTAAACAAGGCACACTCTCAGAACTATATAGGCTCTCTCAAGATTTTCACAAACTAGTGGAGAGCAAAAGAGCAAAAGCTAAGTGGAATGAAGGTTCTTGGCTCTGGACTTTCTTTAGAAGAATTGAATGCTTGAATGCGAGACTTCTGTTTTTTTTCTGTCCTTCTGATTTGAATTTATATCTTCAATTTGAAATGTAGACGTTGAAGTGTTCGTTGTCTCTCTTTTGAGTCGTCGTTAGACTGAATGACATCTGGAGTCTTGTAAGCTTCCAGTCAACAGTCTTTTGATCACTTGAGCACACAAAGGGATGAGATCTTCAGAAATATTTGTTGGCTTCTATTTTGTTTAACGTTGTACCATGAAGCTAGTTCAGAGGTCTGCACAAATGTCAATCTCAAATAGCAGACAGCTAAGCTGTCTCTGATGTCAGTCAACGTCAGTAGCAATATACATGAAAATAGTAATGCAAAATAGCTTAAGTCTAAAGGACGTAATCAGAGTAGGCACGATATGGTCTGCATGCATGCAGAGATACGTTCAGATCTCATAAATGCAAAAGCCTCAGAGAGATGTCTACGTGGGCTTTGACTAGTCAATGCTTTTAAGATGAATAAGATATCAAGATATGAAAACGATGACTATATGACTTATGAAATCGTTATGAGTCATAGCAAATCGTTATGTGACAGAAGATATATCATGAACACTTAATGAATCGTTGCACAAAGCAAATCGTTGTGTTTCTGAAGAAATCGATGTGAAATACTTAACAAATCATTACACAAAGCAATTCGTTGTGAATTCTAAAGAAACCGTTATGAATACTTATCAAGTCGTTATGAACTCTAAGGAAATTGTTATGGTAACTTATGAAGTCGTTACAATAAGCAAGTCGTTGCGAGTTCTAAAGAAGTCGTTACGGTAACTTATGAAGTCGTTACAATAAGCAAGTCGTTGCGAGTTCTAAAGAAGTCGTTACGGTAACTTATGAAATCGTTACAACAAGCAAGTCGTTGTGAGTTCTAAAGAAGTCGTTACGGTAACTTATGAAATCGTTACAACAAGCAAATCGTTACGAGTTCTAAAGAAGTCGTTACGGTAACTTATGAAATCGTTACAACAAGCAAATCGTTACGCGCTCTGAAGAAATCGTTGCGATAACTTATAGAGTTGTTGCGATAGGCAAGTCGTTACGAGCTCTAAAGAAATCGTTACGGTAACTTATAGAGTCGTTGTGACGAGCAAGTCGTTACGGGCTCTAAAGAAATCGTTGTGATAACTTATAGAGTTGTTGCGATAGGCAAGTCATTACGAGCTCTAAAGAAATCGTTACGGTAACTTATAGAGTCGTTGTGACGAGCAAGTCGTTACGGGCTCTAAAGAAATCGTTGTGATAACTTATAGAGTTGTTGCGATAGGCAAGTCGTTACGAGCTCTAAAGAAATCGTTACGGTAACTTATAGAGTCATTGCGGCATCGACTTGTTTGAAACAACAAGACTTTTCAGTCTTATAAGGAAATCGTTGCAATCACTTATAAAATCGTTACGGTAATTCTATTGTAATTGATATACTGATAAAGAAATCGTTATGGCCTTCAATAGAAGTCGATATGGACTTAGAGAAATATCATGTTGAAAAGATTAAGGCTTAAGAGAAGTAATGCATACCTTTATTGGCTTGTTTGACCTTGGTGTTTTTTCCTGTACTTAAGATTTATGAAATATTCATTAGATATAATTGATAAACTTTTGTTTGGTTTTGTTAATCATAAAATATATATATATATATATGTAATTAATTAAAATACATGGCGACAGACTGGTCATCACAAACTGGGAGTCCGATTTCAACTCCGTCAGTTTCCACAAGTCTTAATCATTGCCCCGGCCGTGCTAGAACAAACCGGAGGACAATCGAATTAGTATTTCTAATTTTGGACCCCCAAACCTATGTTCTTCAGTTTTAAACTAAACTAACCTGCTTAATGTGAATTTGAGCGCCGAGCTCAACCGAGAGTCAGATTTGAACTCTGTCAATTTCCACAAGTCACACTCATTGCCCCGACTGTGCTGGAACAATCCGGAGGCCGATCGGGTTAGTATTTCTAATTTTGGACCCCAAACCTAGATACGTTCATCGTTTTTGAACAAAACTAACTTGTTTAATGTGAATTAAAGTGCCGAGCTCAAATCGAGAGTCCGATTTGAACTTCGTCAGTTTCCACAAGTCACACTCATTGCTCTGGCCGCGCTGGAACAAACTAGAGACCAATTGGATTAGTATTTCTAATTTTGGACCCCAAAACCTAATTTCCTCGCTTTTAAACTAAACTAACTTGCTTAATGTGAATTTGAGCATCGAGCTCAAACCGGGAGTCCGATTTGAGCTCCGTTAGTTTCTACCAGTCACACTCATTGCCTTGGCTGTGCTGGAACAAACTGAAGGCCAGTTGAATTAGTATTTCTAATTTTCGACCCCCAAACCTATCTAAGTTCATCCTTTTTAAAGTAAACTAAACTAAACTAACTTGTTTGATGTGAATTTAAGTGTCGAGCTCAAACCGGGAGTCCGATTTGAACTCCATCAGTTTCCACAAGTCGCACTCATTGCCCTAGCCGTGCTGAAACAAATCGAAGGCCAATTGGATTAGTATTTCTAATTTCGAAACCCAAACCTAAGTTCTTCGTTTTAAAACTAAACTAACTTGCTTAATGTAAATTTGAGTGACAAGCTTAATCCGGGAGTCCGATTTGAACTCTGTCAGTTTTCACAAGTCACACATATTGCCCCGACCGTACTGGACCAAACTGGAGGCCGATCGGATTAGTATTTCTAATTTTGGACCCCCAAACGTAGCTGAGTTCATCCTTTTTAAACTGAACTAACTTGTTTAATGTGAATTTAAGTGCCGAGTGCAAACTAGGAGTCTGATTTGAACTCCGTCAGTTTTCACAAGTCACACTCATCGCCCTGGCCGTGCTGGAACAAACCGGAGGCCAATTAGATTAGTATTTCCATTTTTTTTTCCCAAAACCTAGTTAAGTTCTTCCTTTAAAAAAAAAAACTAAAATAAAATTACTTGCTTAATGTGAATTTGAGTGTCGAGCTCAAACCAGGAGTTTAATTTAAAGTTCGTAAGTTTTCAAAAGTCTCAATCATCGCCCTAGCCATGCTGGAACAAACCGGAGACCAATCGGACTAGTATTTCTAATTTTGGACCCCAAACCTATGTTCTTAATTTTTAAATTAACCTAACATGCTTAATGTGAATTTGAGCATCAAGCTCAAACCGGGAGTCGGATTTGAACTTTGTCAGTTTCCACAAGTCACACTCATTGTCTCGGCCGTGCTAGAACAAACCAGAGGTCGATCGGATTAGTATTTCTAATTTTGGACCCACAAACCTAGCTAAGTTCATCGTTTTTAAACTAAACTAACTTGTTTAATGTGAATTTAAGTGTCGAGCTCAAACCGAGAGTCTGATTTGAACTTTGACAGTTTCCACAAGTCGCACTCATCTCCCTGGCCGTGCTGGAACAAACCGGAGGCCAATTGGATTAGTATTTCTAATTTTGGACCCCCAAACCTAAGTTCTTCATTTTTAAACTAAACTAACTTGCTTAATGTGAATTTGAGCACCGAGCTTAAACTGGGAGTCTGATTTGAACTTCGTCAGTTTTCACAAGTCACACATATCGCCCTGCCCGTGTTGGAACAAACCGGAGGACAGTCAGATTCATATTTCTAATTTTGGACCCCTAAACCTAAGTTCTTCATTTTTAACCTAAACTTAACTGTTAGAATAGTTCATCGACTAGTGCACTAATTTTGGATGTTGATCCGATAGTGATTAGAAAATTGACTGTATAATAGAAAATTTAAAATAAAATCAATTACTCACATGAGGGGCCCGTGCTGATGTCGATAGTGTTGCTTGAGGTGGAATGCTGACCTAGAAGATGGCCTGGGAGATAGCCTAGGATATAGCTGGGAGAGTTGGGCCTGGACAGCGTCGGACACCTGCGTATGCATCGTGTGGACTAGACGTGACTCTAAACCAGAGATATCATCTCGAATGAAGCCCATCATCTCACTAGGAGAAGTACCTGGAGCACCACTTGTGGTGAATGCACTAGTCACCTATGAGCCTGAACTCGAGGGGCCAGATAACACCCTGCTCGTGTCCATACTGTGCCCAAAACCATAAACATGGCATTTCTTTAGGGCACCAGATGCCGCATCCCATACCTCATGATCTAACTGTGGCTGCTCCTCCTCCCCCGCATACTTCTCTGTCATTTGCTGGCTATACAACTCCTGTAAAAAATAAATTTGACAATTTAATATTAATCTGTTACGAGAAAAAATAAATAGTGAATAGACTGTAAATACTTACCGCAACCTCTCGGGCTGTGTCACTAATGTACTGATCTGTCCCCTTTTTCTTATGTGTCTTATCAAACACCCCTTGAAATGTCAGAGGCCATTTTAGCTCCTTTTCCTTTTTCAAAAAAAAAACATTGCATAAATGAGTATCTATATAAATAAAATATACCACAAACAGACATACGACTTACCAATCTGGACTGATGGGTCACAAAGGAGACGGACCCACTTGTATGCTTGTTGGCCTCTAGATTGGCAGCCCGATTCACTTTCATTGTTGTGGAGGTTTCTTGCTATCTCTCTGCGGCCCATATGTTGCACAAACTTTGCCAGTAGTCTCTCCTCATCCATGTCGGTGCGCGCTCCCTCTAAACAGTCGGGTCTGGACTCTCACAAACTCTCTGGTCGCCCATACTGATCGAGACCATGCCTCGTCCGAAGGACGCGTGAATCGATGATTGCTCTGTACGGATAAGAGTTAGTTTATTGAATGTAGGAGTAAGAAAACAAATAGATTATAATAAGAGATTACATAACATGAACATCTGATACAACAACTCCTAGACGTCCTTCAGGAAATCGTTGAATCTATGAACAGGCCCAAGAAAATATGCCTTAATTGATCTTGTGATGAATTGAGATGCTTGGGTAGGCTCTATTTTATCCATGTAATTATGTAACTTGTTACAATGAATTTATGAACTAAAAAACTGTCCTTAATAAAAGTTACATATAAATTTATTACGTACCCATTTATCCACACCTCTCGTAGAGTGCCATCATAAAAACTGCCGCGCCCCTCTTGTAGACTGACAACATCCTCTGCCTCTGGCACCGTAGATGCGCCTGGAAAAAAAACTAGAGGTGCGGACGCACTCGTGTACAAAAATTTGATAGACAGAAGCAATGTACAAGAATATAAAATGTTAAAGAATATAAATAACAACTATACAAATACTTACAAATTTAAATATACATACTTGCTATCGTAGAAGGAGGAGGCGTAAACTGACCCGAGCCTATAAGAATTTTAATGTCTTAAATAATACAAGTGAATCAATGCACAAAGAAACTACAACTGTAAATATACATACCTATTATAGGGATTGAAAACGTAGGAGGCATGGGAGGACTTGATCTTGTTAGAATGAGAAATAAATAACAAAATATATTAGCAATATACAATTACTTACAACTTCAAAACAAGACTTACCTACTGCGAGAGGAGGAGGCGGAAAAGGACCAGAAGTTGTAACAATTTAAATGGCATAAATAATATTATAAATAATGCACAAATAAAAATACAACTTTAAATATACATACCTGCTACCGTAGGAGGAGGAGGCATAAACTGACCGAGCCTATAAGAAGTTTAGTGGCATAAATAATATAAGTGAATCAATGCACAAAGAAACTACAACTTTAAATATACATACCTAATGCCAGAGGAGGAGGCGCAGAAGGACCAGAAGCTGTAATGTCACGCCCCGATATTTAGCTGCGAAATAAATACCGAGAGCGTGAATGATACAAATAGATGTATCACAGTTGAGTAACGCAGAGTCACAATTGAATATAATAACACATTTGAGACCATAATATTGTCATCAAAGTACTCCTTATTCCATTCCATTCAACTAATTAAAAACCTTACATCAATCGAACCAACTAAAGGGCCCATTATTCAAATGAAAATGTCTCACTATTACATAAAGTACTCAACCATCTATTCCTAATGCTTCATCTCCTTATATGATGGTGCGCATCACTCTTGCCCTGCCCCATCGGATTCCACGAGGTCCTCATCACTACCTGAAATGGACAAGATGATAGGGGTGAGCGAACTAGCTCAGTAGGATTTACATCTCAATATTGTGCGGGCACTAATATACATGATTAACATTTTAAGTAGGCAGGACATGCATATGAACATGGTGACAATGCATGCAATACTAACAGGTCAAATAGCTGAATGGAACGAATATCATATCAGATCAAATAGTGAATTTCATATACATTGGACAGGTAATTCAAGAATAGAAGCATATCAAAAGGAATTGGCCATATTCACACAGATATCACATTTTCACGTGATCAGACATATCATATCAAACTTATCATATCATATCAATCGAAGGCACATTCACACAAATCTTGCATATTCGTTGTGCTATGCGAAGCAGCATAAGTCCATACTCCCACGGGTAATAAGTACGTAGGAGCGCTCCTCCCCAAGACTAGACAGGGCCCCTATTGCACAAGCATTAGTCAAATGGACCGAAGTCCTAAGTTGTGCCGAACAAACATATTCATATTATGGCCACTGAATT
>JACBKR010001252.1:0-46030 GCA_014218235.1 Colocasia esculenta
GGACGCTGACTCTGACTCAACGGCAAACCCTGGCCGGAAAACAATGGTCTTGTCGTCGACCACACAGAACCACTACAGACCTAATAAGGATCCACTAAAGACCCGAGACCTTACAGCCCTCCCCCCTTAAGGAATTTTGCCCTCAAAATTCAAACAACATAAAGAAAGAAGACTCACCAAAGAGATACGGAAACTGCTCGCGCATTTCGTCCTCCCGCTCCCATGTTGACTCACCACCGGAGTGCCGCTGCCACGCAACACGAACTAAAGGGATAGCCTTGTTCCTCAACCTCTGAACTCGGCGATCCTCAATGTGCAACGGAAACTCTGGTACAGTCAACACTGGAGTCACCTCAGACCACTCTGCACTCTGCAGAACGTGAGACTCGTCAGAAAGGTACCTCCGAAGCATCGACACGTGGAACACGTCGTGCAGTGCTGCCAACTCTGACGGAAGCTCAAGTCTATACGCCAAACCTCCGACACGCTCAGAAATAGTGAAAGGCCCAATAAAGCGAGGACTCAACTTTCCACGCTTACCGAACCTCACCACTCCCTTCATAGGAGACACACGAACAAACACCTGGTCTCCTACCTGAAACTCGAGCGGTCGCCTGCGCTGATCTGCATAACTCTTCTGCCGACTCTGAGCTGACTGAAGTCTCTGTCTCACAAGCTGAACTACCTCAACTGACTGCTGAACCAACTCCGGCCCCGTGACAACACGTTCGCCAACCTCAAACCAGTCAAGAGGAGTGCGACACGGTCGTCCGTACAAAGCCTCATATGGTGCCAAACCGATACTGGAGTGATAACTATTATTATATGCAAACTCGACCAACGGCAAGTGAACTGTCCACGACCCCTGCCACTCCAGGCAACAAGCTCTAAGCATGTCCTCCAAAGTCTGGATAGTCCGCTCTGACTGACCGTCTGACTGAGGGTGGTAGGCGGAACTAAAAGCCAACTCTGTCCCCAAAGCTCTCTGGAAACTGCGCCAGAACCCAGAAGTGAAGCGAGGATCCCTATCTGACACAATAGAGATCGGCACTCCATGCAAAGGAACAATCCGCTCTACGTACAACGCGGCCAACCTACTCACACCCCAACTAGTCCTGACAGGCAAGAATCTGGCAGTCTTCATCAATCTGTCCACAAGAACCCAAATGCTGTCAAACCCTCCAGCTGTCCTCGGCAAACCACAAACAAAGTCAGTCGTCACGTGGTCCCACTTCCACATCGGAATCTCTAACGGCTGCACAAGTCCTCCTGGACGCTGATGTTCGGCCTTCACCTACTGACAGACCAAACACCTAGCAACAAAAGCCGCTATGTCTCTCTTCATCCCAGGCTACCAAAACTGACGTCTCAACCTGTGGTACATATTGGTCGCCCCTGGATGAATAGAGTACCTGGAACCATGTGCCTCCTGCAACACGACTCTCCTGATAGACTCCTCAACAGGAACATAGAGTCTATCTCGGAACCTAACAGTCCCGTCCTCGCAAAGCTCAACCTCTGGAGAAGCAACACACTGTGCAACTCGGGATCTGCCTGCTGAGCCTCAGCAACCTGTCTCACAACGGCGGGAGCTGCTAACAAACTGCCCAACACACACTGACGACGACTGGACGAAACTCTGAAAGACCCCTCTGTCGCAGACTGCCACAACTGCCACTCTCTAAGCATCAGATGACTCATCTGTGCTTTCCTACTCAAGGCATCTGCAACTACATTCGCCTTTCCAGGCTTATACTCAATGCTGAAATCATAGTCTTTCAGATATTCCATCCATCGACGCTGCCTCATATTCAGATCCCTCTGAGAAAACACATATCTCAAGCTCTGGTGGTCGGTACGGACTACAAAACTCACTTCGTACAGGTAAAGACGCCAAATCCGCAAAGCAAACACCACAGCTGCAAGCTCTAGGTCGTGGGTCGGGTAACTCTCGTCTTGGGGCTTAAGCTGGCGAGATTCATAAGCCACCACTCGGCCTTGCTGCATCAAAACCGCACCCAAACCAACATCTGAAGCATCTGTGCAAACCTCAAAACCCTCCTCACCTGAAGGTAAGGCAAGAACTGGCGCCGACGTAAGCAGTCGCTTCAACTCCATGAAGCTCTGCTCACACTGCTCCGACCACAAAAACGGAACTCCCTTTCTCGTCAACCGAGTCAAGGGTGCAGCAACCTGAGAAAAATCTCGAACAAACCTGCGGTAGTAACCTGCCAAACCCAGAAAGCTACGAATCTCAGACACAGATCTGGGACTCTCCCACTGCAAAACTGCCTCAACCTTCGCTGGATCCACTGAAACTCCCTCACCTGAGATCACGTGCCCCAAAAAGTGAACCTGTTGTAGCCAAAACTCACACTTACTAAGTTTGGCATACAACTGGTGCTCTCGCAAGGTCCGCAACACGATCCTCAGGTGCTCGGCGTGCTCCTCCTCCGAAACGGAGTACACCAGAATGTCGTCAACAAACACTACGACAAACTGGTCCAAGAACTGGTGGAACACTCGGTGCATCAGATCCATGAAGGCCGCTGGAGCATTGGTGAGCCCAAACGGCATCACCAAAAACTTAAAGTGTCCATATCTGGTCCGAAAAACAGTCCTCTCAATGTCCGAATCTCTAATCCGCAACTGATAGTAGCCCGACCTCAAGTCAATCTTCGAGAAGACACGAGCAGACTGAAGCTGATCAAAGAGATCATCAATCCTAGGCAAAGGATACCTATTCTTGATGGTCACTTGATTTAACTTCCTATAATCGATACACAACCTCAGGCTACCATCCTTCTTCCGGACAAACAAAACAGGTGACCCCCACGGAGAAAAGCTAGGACGAATATAGCCCTTCTCCAACAATTCCTCAAGCTGTCTCTTCAACTCCCTCAACTCTGCTGGTGCCATACGGTACGGTGCCTGAGCAAAAGGTAAAGTGCCAGGAACCAACTCTACAGTAAACTCAATCTCCCTCTCTGGTGGTAGACCAGGCAACTCTTCCGGAAAGACATCCGGAAACTCACTCACTACATGAATGTCTCCCACTCCCGAGGCAAACTGGTCAAGAGTCACTGCAGAAACTAGGAAACCCTGACAACCAGAAGCAAACAACCTCCCTGCCCTCAAAGCAGAAACTAAAAAGCGAGAAGTAAGAGGTACGATACCCTGGAAGTAGAATGCCGCTGCCCCAGGTATCCGCAAGTGCACCCTCTTCTTCTGGCAATCCATCACTGCACCATACCGCTCTAACCAGTCCATACCCAAAATCACATCATAGTCATGTAACTGTAAGGCAAACAGACGGGCTGACAACCACTGATCCTGTAACTGCACAGGTACCTCCTCAAGATAGTAGGACGTAAGGACAAAGTCCCATGTCGGCAACTCCACTGCTAACTCAACAGACTCTCCCGAACTCAACTCTCCAAGGGAGTCTAAAAAGTCCTCAGACACAAAAGAGTGAGAGGCACCGGAATCAAACAAGACTCTAGCTGCATAACCAAAAACTGAAACAGTACCTTCCACCAAGTGAGCTGCCTCTGCGTCTGCACGAGTCAAGTGGGTAACACGACCTCTACCTCTCGATCCACCAGAACCTCCGGTCTGCTGACGCTGCTGCACAGGTGCCTGCTGCTGCTGCACTCGGGGCTGTGACTGGGTCTGCTGCTGCGGCACACGAGGTAGCAAAGGACAATCTCGCGCCATATGACCCATCTGGTCACACCGATAACACTGCCCAGCAAAAGTACGTTGTACCTGCTGCGAAGGCTGACCTGTCGGCTGCTGAACACTCCCAACCGACTGCTGCCTCTGCTCTGCCTGCCTCCTATCATGCCGAAACTTCCTCCGAGATCCTGACTTCGTCGTCGTCCCAGTAGAAGTGGACGCGTAGGAAGTCGCAGTCCTCGGGGTCGTCTGCATAATACCCTGCTGCTGGCGAGGCTGAGAAGGAACTACCTGTGTCTGAACCTCTGCACTCCGAGCACGAGTCCGCAAGGTGTCTGCCTCCAACGCTGCCGCTGTCTGATAGGCCGCATCCAAGTCTGTGACACGAGCAACTATCAGCGCCTGCCTGAGCTCTGGCCTCAAGCCTCTCACGAACTGTTGAGTCCTCAAACCCTCATCTCCCATAATCTGCGGAGCATAACGCCCTAGCTCCACAAATCTAGCCCTGTACTGCACCACAGTAGAGTCCCTCTGCTGCAAGTCCAGGAACTGGTACAACCTCTCCGTCCGGACGTAAGTAGGACAGAAGGCTCTCTCAAAAGAAACAACAAACTCCTGCCACGGAATCTGCCTAAGTGGGCGAGACTGAAAAGTAGTCTCCCACTCAGCAGACCACCAAGACAACGCCTGCGCCTGCAACTGGTAACTGGCTAGCAGCACTTACTCCTCTGGAACACACTCCATGGAACAAAAAGTCCGCTCCACTGCATCTAACCATGCTCGCGCTGCATCTGGATCAAGCTGGCCCAAAAACTGAGGAGGCTGAAACTGCAAGAACTCCCTCAACACCCTCCCAGTACCACCCTGGGGTACCAGCGCGTCACGGTGCTGAGCAACAAACTGAGCCATCCCCTCAAGAAATCGAGTCATGTCTAATCCCTGAGCTACCTGAGGTGGAGGTGGCGGCGGCGGAACAATACCAATATGTGCGTCCTGTGGCAAAGGCTGCGTCTGCTGAGGTGGCGGAGCATCTCCAACCTCCTGACGAGTCGCCTGCTCGGCTACTCCCTCTCTAGGACGTCGCCTAGGAGCCATAGAACTATGCACAAAACAAAAATACACACATAAATACACTAACTAACTCCGGGCTACATAGCTGCAACTGTACTCTTTATACTCTGAGTTAACATGATGGGTATTTTCTTATATATATCTCATCAGACCAGGCTCTGATACCAAACTGTAACGACCCAGAATCCGCATTACCAGTAACAACCAGTAACCCGAATTCTGACCCGCTAACCCACGAGACAAGCTCAGAAGGGTAGGAAGTGAAAGTCCGAGGAGACTATATATAAGAAGATACACGCCATGCAAAGCTGTAAAATTCCACTATATGAACATATCGTTTACAACCTCAGAGTCTGAGCAAAGTATAGAGTACAGAAGTACAACAAAAAGTACTACTCACTGCAGCTAGGGAGCACCAACACCGGAGTGGCTAGACTCGCCTGGAACGGGAGTCGACGAAGACCCACCTGAAAGGGAAGGGAGTGAGTCTCAAGAAAAGAGACCCAGTAGGGAAAAGTAACCCCACCGGCAACTGAACTAAAGTGCGGAAAGTAAAAACTGAAAGTAAGTACACGTCGCACCACAACACAAAACTGTAAACCACGCGGCTCAGTAACACACACTCACACACACACAGCAAGTAGGACTCAACTAGGGTCTGTGGCTCGGCGTCCCGTCACCACAGAGGCTCTCAACCCCAGCCACGTGTGCACACTACAGACGCTCTCTCTCGCGTCTGGTCCACGACCGGTTTTTCCCCTACGCTTGACCCTAGCGGTAGAGAAGGGGCTCCACGGAGACCGGCTCAAAACCACCACAAGGAGTACGCACAGGAGAGAGTCGCACTCGGCGTCCTGGCTCACTAGCGGAGGATAACCACACACTAGTCATCTAGACGGAGTCGCACCCACGCCTAGGTAACACAACAGAAACGGGTACACGGTAACGCAACGCGCGTACAACAGAAGGAACACACTCAACGTCTGAAACCCCGTACAGAAAGTATACCTCATGCCACAAACAACTACTCAAATGCACAGGCGAAGTCACACCCTAAGCCTGGCCCACATGTGCTATTAGGGCGGACATCACATGTCAATCGCCTCTAAACACACAACTCAAGTCTGCTGGGACACAGGAGATTAACGGCCACATCGATTGCCGCCAATAAGAGGTAAACGGCACTCACCATGTCGTTTATCCTGATTAAACGGCAATCGCCTTGTCGTTTAAATCACCCCTGAAGATCTCAACGTCAACAGATGTGGACGTTGATCTCTTCAGTCCCCTAAACCCAGAACTGAACCGAATCAGTTCAAATGGGTAGCAAAACTCAACAGAAATCTGACTGATGGAGAGGAACACTTCTTCCCATCAATTCACACTACCAGAACATCTAAATTAAACAGTCTAACGCCTAGATTGTCCAATTTACCCAAAATCCCGGCAAGATACAACCCAACCCTAAACTATGATTTGCACACCAATTCACTTAATTGGACATGCTGGTTTGCTGGGGAAGGTTATAGGGGTTAAGTCCCTACCTCAGAAAGCCTTAAGAATCCCCAAACAGCCACTAATCGCGCCGGATTCCTCTGAAGACTCCGCGCGAATCACACCAAAATCTCGCGTTTCCCGCCCGATCAAGCAACGCCACACGATCCAGGGGCTTCCCACGAGCTCAAATCAACCAACAGGAGCTGCGGAAATGAAGAAAAGCAAAGGTGGAAGGAAGGAGAGGAAAGGAGAAAGATGGGTTCTGCTCTCGGGCTGCCCTATTTCAACAGGACTGGTTAGTCGACGTCAACATCTCTGGTCGCCAACTGAACCGCCTACAGACTGACGTCCAGATCCCATGTCGTTGAGTTCAACATCAGACGTCCACATCGCTGGACGCTGACTCTGACTCAACGGCAAACCCTGGCCGGCAAACAATGGTCTTGTCGTCGACCACACAGAACCACTACAGACCTAATAAGGATCCACTAAAGATCCGAGACCTTACAGTCTAGGTCTGTTTGAGGCGGGGAAGAATGCAGAGGAGAGCGAGGATGAGTACCTGGCGAGGCTAGCTAGGGTCAGTCGGAGGGAGCTTGCGAGCGAGCCCGGGCCGCAGGCGGACCTTGACTTGCGCCGTTTTCTCGTTCTCTTTCTTGGTAGACTTTTGTTTGCCACGAGAGGCGACGCAGTCCACTGCCTCTTCCTGCCCTTGCTAGAGGACCTAGGTGAGGTATGGGGGTATGCCTGGGGAGCAGCCTTCTTAGCACACCAGTTCGACGGTTTGAGCGCCTCCGAGCGGCAGACGTCTACGAGCGGCTTCTACCCCTTTCTTCAGGTACACCTTCTCTTCTAACTCTCTTAGATTTAAACTTCAGTTTTGCTTAAACTGCCAACTAATTTGTCTTTTATCTTGCAGGTTTGGGCCTATCTACACCTCCCAGCCCTGAGGAGAGGGGATCTCACACGGTCGGGCCTCGTGCCCATTGCACATCGTTGGGACTCTCGACGAGACACTCGCCACCTGGCCGACCAGTTGGAGCACCTCTAGGAGGCAATTGACAGCTACCCTTATCTGGACGTAAGTACCCTTAATCCCCGCCTTTTGAAATTATTTACTTGAAATGACTGATTACTTTTCTTTTGCAGGTGGTTTGGCAGCCATATCTGGGGGAGGGTGATGAGGTACAGCCTTGGTTGGTGCAGGCCCGCCCCTACTTCGGTAGGTTGGTGTGGTTGCATGCACTGAACCTTGTGCTACCTCTGAACATATTCCTGACCCAGCGCTCCTTGGGCCTCAGGCAGAGTGTCGTGGAGTTCCCCGTCCGGGACCGGTTTCGCCGGCCGGGTCGGAGCTTTCGGGGACTTCACGACACGACAGACTGGAGGGAGCGGGCGCGCGAGCAGATAGAAAATTGGGAGCGGAAAGGCAAGGGGGTCAGATCGGACGCGACCACTAACGATGCCTACCTCCAGGCGTATGCCTTGAAGTACGGAGGAAAGGTATACAAGAGCGCCCGACACCAAGTAGAACTTTCTAAACCACAGCTCAAAGAACTGGGATTTAATGATTAAAACTGATGATTTGGCAATTCCTTGCAGGTGGACGTGACTGGTGAGATTGCATCGCTCCGAGCCTTGCTCCAGTCGGCGGTGCAAGATCGGGAGGCAGCCCAGAGGCAGACGACAGAGCTGGTAAGTACTGTGTTCACTTTCAGCCCCTTTGATTTAAGCAAGATTTTGAAACTGACATGCCTTTTGCGTGCAGCGGAGTGAGCTAGAGAGAGTGAGGGGTACCGGAGTAGGTGGTGCTTCCTCCTCTCGGAGCGCAGGGGGGTCTCCATCACTCATGGAGGCTCGACTGGCAGGGGCTGTGCTGAGAGTTGAGGAGGCTCAAAGGCACTTGGAGGAGCGGGTAAGTTCATTTAAACACTTGAGTTGTTTATTTCCAAATGACGCTGATTGATTACTTGCTGTGCAGGAGCGAGACTTGGAGTTGGCTCACGAGCAAGTCATGACGCTGCAGAGCGAGAGGGACCAGCTGCGCATCCGGGCGGAGGCGGCTGAGTCACAGGTGGCGGAGATGACCCGGGAGCTAGCGACGCTGCAAGTACAGAGGCCATCCGGAGATCAGGAGGAGGTCATCCGACTGCGTGCAGAGTTGCTAGCACAGCAGACGCTGGCGCGGAGCCTTCAGCAGATTGTGACGGATATCGGCCGTTCACGCAGCCGGAGCCGGAGCGGCGTGAGTGTGAGCAGGGCGACCGGCGCCTCCGTCGGGCAGTATCTAGCGGGTTCCTCCAGCAGGCGGAGGAACGAGGAGGAGGAGCGGCACCGTCAGGGCGATGATGGCAGAGGGGGTGGCGAGATGTTGCCACCTCCAGATAGGAGAGAGGGATCCGGGGAGAGTGGTGGTGGTCAGTGAGGAGTCTTGTAAGCCACCTCCCCTTTTATCTATGTATACTTTGTTCATACCTTAGTGCAGTTTTACTTTCATGTCAATATTTATGATAAATGAATGGTTTGTGATTGACACGAGTGAGAGGCGAAGTTCAAACAAGCGAGAGAGAGAGTTCTGAGCGCGACGTCGTACTCCGCTTTTAACATCCCTGTTCCTGCACACACTTAGAAGAACAAATTAGATCTGTTCTTAGGTTCGGCCCCTTGCACAAAACATGATAAAAGCTAACTCCGCAATTTGTCAAGGGGCCGAGCCTTATTAAATAGGCGAAAAGACTATGAAAATAATGCATGCTAAAGAAAAGGAATATATACACACCTTTTATTTTTCTAAAAACTATATATATATATTTTTTGTGATTTTGATGATCTTTTGATTTTTTTTGGATTTTTGGATTTTTTTTTTGGATCTTTTTTTTTTGAATTTTGGATTTATTTATTTATTTTTTTTTTGTTTTGGGGATCTTTTGATTTTTTGGAATTTTTTGATTTTTTGATTTTTTTTGGATCTTTTGATTTTTTTTTTTGAATTTTTTTTTTATTTTTTGATTTTTTTTGTTTTGAAAATCCTTTTGATAACAACACTTCTTAATGTTGAGCGATTAACCGTGAGCCTTACCTCTACCTCACTTTAGCGAGTAAGATTTATGTGCAATGCATATTCCTATTAGGTCTGCTTAAGCTTTCTTACCCTTGTGACAACAATGTTCCAACACAGATCAAGCGCATGGATTCTCTGGTCATTTTAGGGAGGATAGGAAGAATATAAATGAGATAAGACTTAATCTTGGAGTCGAGGTTGCCGACTTGTAAGACTTGCAACAAATAAGCTACATGTGTTATTCATCTGTTGTCCAGGGACTTTAGAGCCACAGTATTTTCTCTTTTGTCTGGGGCATGCGTGCGACCGGGCTCAAGGGCGTCCCGCGGGGAACTGTACTGCCACTCTTTAACATGCCCCTTCACTTTGTCATTTCGTCGCTTTATTTATTTATTTTTTGCTATATGCTTTCTTAGAACTGTCCGTCCCTCCTTGAGACTTCAAACACATGGTATGTACTGTTGCATGTTTACATGTTAGCCTTCCCCTTGCTCCTAGACCTTGTCCGAGTAGGGAGAGAATTGACATTTTGTTTCCCCGAGGGCTAAGCGAGAACACTGTATATGAAGGGACAATGACCTTAGGCTACCATGTTGAGTACGTGATTGCACATAAATATTATTTCGTCAATATGAGAAAGAGCGAGACACTTGGCAAATGGCTACTTATTAATTGGTGTTGTTATCCAAAGACTTTTGATCAGAGGTAGAATCTTTTGAGATATAATCCATTCCATGGATGAGAGAGTTCATCACCATCGGCATTAACTAACCTATATGCGTTTCCCGGGTACACTTCTTTAATAACGTACGGCCCTTCCCAGTTTGCAGACAATTTTGACCTTGGACCTCCAAGTTTTATGAAAATTCGCTTCAAAACCATGTCTCCTTCTTGAAACTTACGCTCAATCACTTTCTTTTGAAAAGACCTTGAGAGTCTGTTTTGATATGAAAGCACATGATCGGCTGCAGCTAGACGTCGTTCGTCTAAGAGTTCTAGCTGTGTAAGTAACGCCTCCCGATGTTCATCGGGATTAAGTTCTTTGTCCAACTGAATTCTTAGCGAAGGGATGAGAATCTCGTACAGACATACCGCTTCCATCCCATATGTAAGTGAGAAAGGGGTTTACCCCGTAGGTGTGCGGATGGAGGTGCGGTAGGCCCACAGAGCCTCAATTAGCTTTTCTGACCAATCAGCAAATTTACTAGACTCACAAGTCTTCTTTAAGATTTTCAAAAGCGTTTTGTTTGTGGCTTCGGCCTGGCCGTTGCCCTGCGGATAATAAGGAGACGAATGATGCAAAGAAATATTGAACTTCTTACAGAGGTCTTGAAGGTCTTGTGATATGAACTGGGGTCCATTGTCGGTGACGAGGCTGCCAGGTACTCCAAACCGTGCAATGATGTTTTTCATGATGAATCTGCATACAGTTGAACCTTTGATTTCTGCAAATGCTTCGGCTTCGGCCCATTTGGTGAAATACTCAGTAGCAGTGAGGATGAAGGATTTTTGTTTTATCTGAGCATTAGGATCACCAAGAGGCCCAATGATATCAAAGGCCCACATGGAGAAAAGCCAAGGAGAAGATAGAGGATGCAAAGAGGAAGACGGAGCATGAATTTTATCGGCATGGATTTGGCATTTGACACACCTACGGACGTAGGCGGCACAGTCTTCTTCTAAGGTTGGCCAGTAGTAGCCCTGCCTAAGGATCTTTTTGGCTAACATCTGACCATTCACATGCCCTCCGCATTCACCGGAGTGAGATCCTTCCACTATCTTCCAAGCCTCTTCATCGGTCACGCATCTGAGGAGCATTCCATTTAGAGCGCGTCTGTAGAGAACTTCACCCACGAGGGTATACTTTAATGCCGCTCTACGGATAGCTCGCCTATCTTCTGCTCCAGCTTCTTCTGGGAAGGTACCGTCTCTGCAAAACTGCTCAATCTCATGGTACCACGGCCTCTCTTCTTCCATCAATTCCCCTAATTCAACAAGCAACAACTCCTTCGCTTCTTTCTTCTCTGCCTTCAACACTAGGGAGCTCCTAAGGTTTGAGAACCAAGGATCCTGAGTTGAGGGAGCTTCTAATCTCTGAACGGTGATAGTCTCAGTGCTACGGCTGAGAGGGAAGGAGAGAGACGAAGCTAATGATGCCAGAGCATCGGCCAGAATGTTTTGAGAGCGAGGAGTATGAATGTAGATGAGTTGACGGAATTGCTTGGCGAGGAGCGTGACCAGATCTTGATATGGCTTGAGTTTGGGGTCACGAGTGCGATAGGTAGAGAGGACTTGCCGAAGAACGAGCTGAGAGTCTCCTATGATCTTAAGGTGACGGGCACCTAAAAGGTAGGCAAGCTTAAGACCGGCTAGGAGAGCCTCATACTCGGAGATGTTGTTGGTGGCGTAGAACTGGAGTTGATAAGCCAAAGGAATGGTGATCCCTTCTGGGGTGAGCAAGACTGCACCTATGCCCCGTCGCCTAGAATTGAGAGCTCCATCGAAATGGAGTGACCAGAAGGGATCGTGAGAGACAAGTGATAGGTTTTCATCGGGGAACTCCTCTTGAACCGTATCACTATGAGGAAGAGGGAGGTGAGCAAGGTGCTCAGCAATGGCATACCCTTTTATGGCTTTTTGAACAATAAAGGAGATATCGAACTGAGAGAGGAAACTTTGCCAGCGCGCCAATCTGTCGGCGAGGACTGGCTTCTCAAGGAGGTACCTAATAGGGTCCATTCTAGAAATCAAACTCACCTTATGAGCTAGGAAGTAGTGCTTCAATTTCTGCACTACCCAAACTAGCGCTGCACAGATTTTCTCCATTGTGGTGAGTTTGAGCTCGGAGGGATTGAATAGCCTAGATAGGTAGTAGACTGCCCTTTCTTTGTCGGATTCATCATGCTGAGCAAGGACAGCTCCTAGGGAGTCCTCAACAGTCGACAGATATAGGATTAGGGGTTTCCCGGGGATAGGCGCCTGAAGCACGGGTGGATTCATAAGGTAACTCTTGAGCTCATCGAAGGTCTCTTGGCATTTATCATTCCATTCAAAACTGACTCCTCCTCTCAACAGTTCGTAGAAAGGACGACATCTTTGAGAGTGCTGAGATATGAATCTCCTTATGAACTGCAGCCGACCAATCAAACCTCGAAGTTCAGATATGTTCTTAGGAGGAGGCATCTCATTGATTGCCTTGGCCTTGTGTGGATCTATTTGAATCCCCCGCTTACTAACTATGAAGCCTAATAATTTTCCTGAGGAAACTCCAAATACACACTTCTTTGGATTCATCTTCAATTGATATTCTTATGCGCGACGGAAAACTTTGGCCAGCACGGAGGAATGCTCTCTTCAGGTCCGTGACTTCACCACGATATCATCCACGTAAACCTCAACATCAATATGTATCATGTCGTGGAAGATAGCTAACATTGCCCTTTGATAAGTGGCACCGGCATTCTTCAGTCCAAACGGCATGACCACATAGCAATATGTTCCTCATGGGGTGGTGAAGGAGGTCTTCTCTTGATCCTCCGGGGCTAGATGAATTTGATTATAGCCGGAGTACCCATCCATGAACGATAGAGTTTCGAACCCTGCTGTATTATCAATCAAAACATCTAAATAAGGTAGAGGAAAATCGTCCTTAGGACATGCCTTATTCAAATTCCGGAAATCTATGCAGATGCGCACTCTTCCATCTTTCTTCATCACCGGGACGATGTTTGCCACCCACAAAGGATAGAGGACTACACGGATAAACTTGGCTTTGTGTAGCTTATCAATCTCCTCTTTCATCTTTAAAGCGATGTGGGGGAGGAACCTCCTTAGCTTCTGTTTAACGGCAACTGCCCCTGGCTTCAAAATTAACCTATGCTCCACCAAATCGGGGTCAATGCCAGGCATGTCATCATAGGACCAGGCAAATGAATCCTTGAACTCCCTTAACATTTCTACGAGCTCTTCTTCTTCTTCAGGCGGGAGACCAGAAGCTATGGTTAAGAGCCTGGGGTCCTCTTGCGTTCCCACATTCACCTCTTTAGTAGGTTCATCGACTGCTGAGGTAGGTTCGTCGAATCTCCTCATACCACTAGCATACGCCTCAGCAGCATCCTCTATCTCAACACCATTCTCATCTAATGGGTCTTCTTCGGCTACAATTTCATATATCCCAAAGCCGTCGTCTAGCCCTTCCTCTATCGGCATCTCCTTTAAGTCTAGAACTACCACTTCTTTGGTGAACTCTTTGACAGCTAGAAGAGCGCCACATTTATGGACTAAGTCTAAGAGGTATCTACGGGGTACGCCACTACCCTTCTTCTTCCTAGACGGGGACGGGGACTCACTAGAAACTACCCCTGAACTTGAGCTAGATTTGATATTTACAGGAGGCTCTGGAGAAGCGTCCAGAGGTTTACTGGAAGGGAAAATAACGGGTGCGGCAGGGCCGCGAAGATCCTCCGATGGAGCTAGAGGAGGGAGCGGGCCACCCGAGCTCAGGGTGCCGGCAGCAGCATCGGGGTGTAGGGGAGCAGAAGGCCCCTCACCCGAATCGCCTGGAATGGCCATGTCTGACCACCAGGTGAAGGCACGACTGGAGCGAAAGGATGACGATGATGGCTGTTGAGGAGCAGATGTGACGGGGATCGCCGTCGAGAGGGGGAGCAGGAGAGGGGTGACGGGGATCGCCGTCGAGATCAGGAGCAGGAGGGGGGTGACGGGGATCGCCGTCGGAAGCAGGAGTAGGAGGGGTGACGGGGATCGCCGTCGGAGGCAGGAGCAGGAGAGGGGTGACGGGGATCGCCATTGAGATCAGGAGCAGAGGGGGTGACGGGGATCGCCCTCGAGATCAGGAGTAGGAGGGGGTGACGGGGATCGCCGTCAGAAGCAGGAGCAGGAGGGACACACACACACATTTTTTCATCATTTTTTTTTGATAAAAAAGGAACTACATTAAATTAAATGGCTTCGAAAAAAGACAAGACCGAACCGTTGAAGGAGATGGCGAGGCGGGGTGAAGGACGAATGAATGCCTCAATGGCGGCGGGCGAGATTTGGACAATGAAGGGAGGAGGCAAAGGAATGAAACTAATATTAACATCGAGTAGGGATGAAACAAAGTGAGTGGGAGGTCGGGAGAACTCTGGCCAGAACTCCCGTACAAGTAGGGGTAAATGATTTGACTGGTTCTCCTCACCAATTCCAGGCAACTGTCGCCTGGCGGTGATTGTTGATGCTGATAATGCTGCTACTTGTGACACATCTTCTTCACTGAACAGTTGATTGACCGCAGAAATAAGATCTTCTAATTCTAGCTTTTCTTCCTCAGCTTCTGATCTTTCAAACAACAGACTAACTGATGAGACAATATCATCTTGATCCGGATCCTCAGTATCTTCCTCAGCTCTCTTCTTCTTGTTGGGTCGCTGCTCCTCTAAAGTTTGATAGGCTGATCTTGGTGTTTCTATGGTGGTGTTATATCCGGGCTGAATGGGCCCTCTGACAAAATGCTCGTATAAGGACCAAGTGAGTGGTCCATGGTCTGATTGTGGAGGAGATGAGAAAGCAGCCCATTCTGAATATCCAAGGCCACGCTTTGTGAACTTCTTAGAGGTGGCGATAGTCTTGGTTTGCCCCTGAAGGTGAGCACCCAGGCCTTTTTCTGACTGATAACCCAGCCTGAACATGATGTCCCACCCCTTTGTATTCTTGCTCACATCCTTTCTGACTGCCATTACAGGAGGAGACCCAATTGGGCGGTTAGAAGAGAAAGTATAGGCCCAAGTGTAATTAACATCAAGCACTGAGATTATGGGCTTATTGGACGGCCATACTGATGGCAGCACTCTCTCGACGGCTTCAACTGTATGCGTTGTCGTCATACTCTTTACCTTGACTATCCGCCCTTGGAAAGGGAACTTCAGACACTGATGCGTTGTAGAGGGTACTGCCCCTAATGATTCGATCCACGGGCACCCTAGAATGGCTTTGTAGGTGTAATCAATGTTCAGCACATAGAACTCCACAGACATGATGAGAGGGCCTAATTCTGCTTGCAAAGTGATAACCCCGTGACAGGCACGTCGCGAATTGTCATATGCAGCAATAGTGGTAGGCGTGGGCTGCAATTGACGTTCCGATATGTTGCAAGCTCTAAGAGTGCTCAGTGGACATACATTAATGGAGGCTCCTGTGTCCACCAGAGCTGCATCGACTGCCACTTTATTTATGGTAAGTGTCACACACAGGGGCATTTTCCTGGCTTCGGGGGCAGCCAACTCGCCATCGGAAAAGGTAATGGTGGGTCCTCTGTTCACTATTGAGAGCATTGAGGGTAGGTTGTCCGGATTCATGTCCTCGCTGACCATGACTCTTTGCAAAAAAGTTCTGAGAGCATCTTGGTGAGTCTGCGATCTCTTAATGAGCTCCAATATGGAGACTTTGGCGGGAGTCCGATCGAGATGCTTTAGGATGTCATATTGAGTTCTCGGTGCTGGATCAATCTCTTCTGCATCTTGTTGCTGCTGATTGTTGGTTTGCTGACCTGGCATAGGTATGGATGCGTTAGGATATATCCGATGAAACATTCGCTCGCTCCGGAGGGCAAGATCGTGGTGGAGTGGAGGGGTAGGAGTGTTAAGGATAGAAGGGTCGGCTAGTAGTGGTGCTGGCGTAGGGGAGAGAGGGGTGTTGTTTGGTGGAGGGATGATGGGTGATATGACGGGAGAATAGGATGGTGAGGTGATGGTGGAAATATGGGGTGTAAAGGGAGAGGGTATGGCGGATGCAGGTGCGGGAACAGTGGGCGTGACGTGAGAAATAGCCAGAAGCTGGCCCACCTCATGGTCGTCATCGAAGACCCACTGGGCTTCTGGTGGTGCATGGTGGATAACGGGGTTAACATGCGCGGGCAGAGGAGGTGGTGGAGCTGGTTGAGGGTTCGGAGCAGGTTGATGTTGTGGCATGGGGTTACGGACTATGCCTAGGTCGTTCGTCGGCTGCTGCGGCTGCTGCTGTTGCTGTTGTTGCTGGTGTTGCTGGTATTGTTGTTGGAAAGGCTGGTATTGTTGTTGCTGTTGTTACTGCTGTTGTTGCTGCGGCTGCTGTCGCCTCTGTTGCTGCTGCTGTTGCCTTTGGCCTTGCTGGTCCCTCAGAGTTTGGATCAACCTCTTAATTTCTGCCTAATCAATCTGATTTTGCTCATGGAGATCGTATATCATGTCCCGGAATTGGAAGCAATCGGACACATTATGGCCCGAATGACGATGATAGACGCAGTACTTTGTTTGATCGGCCGCCATATTCCAATTCGCCTTCTCAGGAGGGAGTCTTAAGGCATTTAGAGACATGAGGGCTGCAAAGACATCAGCTAGAGATTCGGGTAATGGAGGGTATTGGGCTCTCTTGGGCCCATTGGGTTTCCTGGGGGCATAGCCATTTTGAGGCGGAGGAACCTGGGAGTATTGGCGCTGATCTTGCGGGGAATTTTGTCCTTGGGGAGGTGGCTGCCTACTGTTGTTGTTGTTCCAAGACTGCTGGGTTTGCTGGGTATAGGGGGACCTACCTACTGGGCCTTGGGGATTGCTAACGGCACCTACTTGTTCATTGGTCTGGATCCCCTTGGTGACTGGGCCTTGCGGCTTTTTAGCATAACGGGCCTTGGGGGTCTCGAACATGGAATGTATAGGCGAGTCCTTGAGTTGGGTTTGAATGAAACGGGCTCGACTATATAATTGGTGCATGGTAGAGATGTCGTTCATGGCCAAAATAGTCCGGTAGGTGGGCGTGGCATTGGAGATCAACATTTTTACTTTCTCCTCCTCAGGCATTGGGCAACGGACTTTGGCGGCCAGAGAGCGCCACCGGTCAGCATAGGTGGAGAAATCCTCTTATGGTTTCATCTTTTCAGCTACCAAATCCACAAAAGAGTATTCGGGTCCCACCCGATCTTGAAACTGCTACAGAAACCTTTCTTGGACGATTTGGAAATCCTCGGCTTCCTCGGGAGGCAAAGAATAGAACCACTCTAAGGCTGGACCATCTAATGATTTTCTGAACAAATATGCCATGAGGTGGCGGTCATACTTGTGCGGCGCCGATTCATAGACGAAGTCCTTCAGATGAACATAGGGGTCCCCTACCCCAGAGTATCGACGATATACAGGGAGCTCGGACTGGGGGGGCACCCGGAGGTATTGAAAGGATGGGAGGGCAATGTCAGCTACCTTCCGAGGATCAATTTGCCTCCGGAGGTCATGAAGCTCCTTCTTCATACTTGTCCATTCCGCCAAGAAATCGAAAGGAGATTGGATCTGATGCGTAGGGACAAGGGAGCGTGGCCGCTCGAAGGAGTGAGACCTCTCGCGAGGAAGCGGAGCTGGTTCGGCCGTATAATATGTAGTGGGAGGAGACCGAGGCCGAACATCTCGTGGGGGGAGGTAGCTTGGTTCTGAAAAATGAATGGCCCGAGGACGGAGAGGTGTGGGGTCTGCCCCAGACGAAGAAAGGTGAGGGGCTGAAGCGACGCGGACGGAGGACTCCGCCGGTCGGGCTGGATTTTGACCCCGGGGAGATAAAGGTTGTTTCCCCTTGGCAGCAGCTATGAACTCTCGGACCTGGTCCGGAGTGAGGTGAGGAAGGAGCTGGCTGAATTGAGCGTGGGGGTCATCATCCCCGGGAGGAGAAGGAGGACGGGATTGGATCCCAGTAATGGAGGGAGGCTGGATATGCCCCGGGAGCGTGGCCATGGAAGGTTGGGCCACTTCCTCGAGCAAACCAAGGGGTAGGGCATCGTCGACAAGGACTCGAAATTGGTCCATGTCGAAGAGGGGATTATGATAAAGCACGAGGATCGGAGGGGACTGACTCGATCTCCCTAAACAATGACGCATACACCCTCCAACCAATTTGGGGGGGACACACCTAGACTCTAGCACGACAAGAAAGACAGAGAGGAGAAGGGGGATCAAAGCACTCAAGTTATCATGCTTACAACGCAAATTTCTTAAGATTCGAACTTGACCTTTTAAGTGAATTGATTAAAGGGATGTCACTCGGTCATGCGGTCCCTGATAGGAATGAACTCAAGTGCTCCGGTATGACTAAGGGTGGTACACACTCACTTACGAGGGTGGCTCAAACTAAGGGTGCAACTGGTACAACCAGCCCGACGAATTGCAACGTGCGTACGGCCACGGGGACTTACGGAGGTCCTCGGAAGGCGGGTCCGAGTCAGCCTACGAGTGCTCGTAGGTGAGAGGACTCACTCAACCAAGGGGGGAACCTGATCAAATGGGTTTAGCAGCGTATGCAATGGGCCTAAATGCCCGAAATGTATGCACAAGTGATAGATGAGAAACAAACAGGGCGACCAGATGGGTCTCGGGCCGAGTTGCGGCGGCCGGGTACGCCGCGACCCTATCGCGACAGCGCGAGCGGGCGCTATAATGACAGAGGCCCGAAGACACAGTGGGTCACCAACCCAACTCAAACAGACTACCCTACCAGAAGGTAAAAGCACCAAAACCCTAAATCAATACAACATGGATCAGGAAGCACCCAAAAACTGATTCATGGATGGAAGCATTAACAAACAGAGCGTACCTGTTGACGCGACGCTCACCGGCGGCGCGACCATGTTGCGTCCATACGCTACGCCGCGACCCGACCCGAAAACTTACAAATGAGAACTAAAAGGAAAACTCGAACCCTAACAGGATTCTAGCATCCAAAAAACACGACAGTACACGGCACATATACATGGAACAAGGATGCATGATCTTACAAAAGTAGGGTAAGGCAGGTATAAGAAGAAAAACTGACCTGCTATCACGTCGTTGTCCAGCGACGCGACCTTATCGCGTCACTGCGATGCGTCGCGACACGAACCTAGGGGCAAAAAGTAGGAAACAAAGAACAAAAGAAGACTAATAGGGCACCAAAAGGACAAAAAAAAAAAAAACAATATGGCAAGAAAGCAAGTTAGATCTACGAGGGTAGCACTGAAGGTCCCACCGTGATCGCCAAAAGGTGTAATCACAGGGATTGGCTTCCCCTCGACACGGACATGGATATCAAATATGATAGCATAGGAAAAAGGATGTGATCGCCACCTAGATAAGTTGCCTAATAATATGGAAAGACGATGGCTAACTTAAACTAGGAAAAAGAAAGAGAACAGAAAATTGACCTGGTGTCGCGGTCGTCATGGCCGCCGCGTTTCTAGTATCGCGTCAGTGGAAATCGACGCGTCTTTGTCGCGTCACCCTAGGCCGTCGCGTTCTCTGAATGCGGGAGATTTGTTGTTGTGACATTCTTCTAGTCCTCCAGCCGGCCAGAGCACCAGAGCTTCTCGTAGACTTTGTTTGCTTGCCTGCCAATCAAAAGAAAACACAAAAAAAGACCCTATTAGAACATGTAAAGTGTAATATCTATTCTAAAAGACGAAATGAGATGAGAGATCATGGTGGGAACGCATCTGGGGTGGTTTTAAACCCCTGTGGGTGTGGGAAAACGTGGGTGGATGGTGAATGTGCTCTACTTAAAAAGGACATAAAAATGCATGTAGAAATAGAAAAGAGGAAGAGGAAAGGGAATGAGCCCCGTTAGGGCGACTTCCTGGCGTGGATGCAGCTCCAATGATGTGCAAAGAGGTCCAGGAGATTGCTAGGGTCGCCCTCTTCACGTTCCTTGCTCCATTGATGGTGAAATAAGTGAGTTGTGAGGAGTGGAATGTGAAGGGAATGAAGGGAATGAGTGGCTGCGTGGCTAAGTCTAGTTCAGAGGAAATTTTGGCAGCCCTTCGGGGTGATCATGAGGCTCCCCTCGTCCATGAGGAGTAGCCCTCCTTATATAGAGCTCGGAGTGAGAAAATTAGGTATTATCTCCTCAAAAAGGTTTAGAAAATAAAAATGGGGGATAAAGCTCTATCAAAATCCGGTGTAGAGTCCTTAGGGGAGCTTAGGAGAGTCCCTAGGGCCAAGGATCCGTCCAAGGGGTTGGGATAACCCTCTTAGACCAAGTCAAAGTGCATGGGAGGATAAATAGGGTGTGGTTATGGAAGCCATAGATCTCGGACATTGTCGCGTCAGATCGTAGGGTCGCGACTAGAGACGCGACGGTGCGGGGGGATGCGACAGAATTGCCCACGTGCATGGATAATGCATGGGCTGTCGCGGCGGCCTAACCCGTCGCGACTATAGTCGCGGCGCCACGATGCGTCGCGACAAGGAACCCGAATTATCTTGGATTATTCTTTCTAACCACATGATTAAAATGGGAGTTATATTCCTCTAGGGACTCTCAAATGATTGATTTCGAGATTTCAATGTGTTTTTAATGGATTAATGGGCTCAAATCAAGGCAAATGATGGGCTCAAGGTGAGTGACCAATTAGGGGCCCACTAAGGTAGCAAGAAATGTGGTTCAACCCATTAGTCATAATCGGGTGTCTACAACTGGGAAGGGCCATACGTAATAAAAGAAGCATATCCAGACAACGCGTAGAGGCTAGTGAACGTTGAGGGGGAGGAACTCTCCCACCCTTGGAATGGGCTATATCTTTAAAAGTATTGCCCTTAGATAGGTGTGTAGATTCATGTGGTGCACATACCCCAAACGAGCAAAGTTAATATTTTAATTCATTTGGAATTCTTGATGTTTTAACTGGGGGGTCGACCCTCACACACTCACATGCCTCACCCTTGGGATATGGAGGCACAAAATCCAAAGTAAGCTAATGCTTAGCTAAAGGTTTAGGGCAATATTGTTTCTCTTCTTTTCAGTTTGCCAATAGGGGAGGGGAAACCTGTGGGATTGATCTTTGAACCTGTTCGTCGCTCTAGTAGGTGGAAGTCGAAGCCCAAAAGGGGAAAGAAAGAAAAGAAAAAAATGGGAGCAAGACAAATCAAAATCAAAAGAGCTAAATAAAGCAAATCCCAACTAAAAAGCATGATAATAGTGGCAAAGTCTTCGCAGGATTCAAATGAACCTGGTAGTAAGCATGCTATAAAAATCCCCTTAAGTCAAAGACCGAACCCCAATGAGCATAGGGTGGGGGAATAAGTGTCTCCCTGGTCACCCAAACCATTGCCAGACTTTCTAATCATGTCTTTTCTACCTAACAGTTTGCCCCATGTTCAAGGTGAGATAGCAGCTAACCAAGGAGGATGTTGCCAAAAGAAACAACAAGAAAATGCTATACTTATGCACATATAACCCCTTGCTTAAGACATATAAGAATGACAATGATCTTTTAAACGGCGGTGGAGTAAGTGAGGGGTCTGGACGCCACACTTATCTCATTAGGAGCAGATCCCCTTTCGGTCTGCGCGTCTTATTTGGAAGGGACTCCGCCGGGTTGCGACATATTTCAAACAAAAAAAAGAATATTTCAAAACCCAAAAAAAAAGATTGAATATAAAAAAAATTCACAATTTTTAAATATTTCAAAACAAAAAATTAAATATTTCAAACCCCAAAATTTTTTTTGAATATTTCAAAAGCCAAACAAAACATATACACAATAATTCAGAATTACTTCCCTCATTAGCTTGAATGCATTAACTGCTTACTCATATTTTAATTTCATGTTAGCATATGCATGCTTGCCTGTTGCATTTTGAATTATGTCATTTCCTTTGTTTCCGTCTTATTTGAATAAAGGCTCAGTCCCTTGACAAATCATGAAGTCTGGCTCGCTTAGTAAGCAAGGGGCTGAGTCAGAACAATTAAACTAATTTTTTTGTCAAGTGATTCTCAAACACAGGTAAAAGAGGCACCAAGCATAATTTACTATATCATGGTCAAAAGGGGGACATCAAATGTACATTGTATATAAAGGGATACCCCACTGGATATACATCATCATAAAGAAAGTAAGGTACAAGTCATATGCTGGTGGCCTAGCTCTCGCCACCACTCTTTGTTGGTCAGGGCTATCGACAGTTCTTGGCCTCACCGAGGTCCGTTGTCGTGCGAGGTGGAGGCGACCTCATGGAGGCATGAGAATCAGCAAACCGCTATGCATGACGCTATGTCTGGATGTTCCTCTAGTGCTTATAGGAAGTCACCAAGTAACTAAGTGAGTAGGCACTAGCTCGCCCCTCCCTCCCAGCGTGCTCCTTGCCACATCGGTATCGGTCCTCTGACTCTCAGAGCAACCACTTGGAGACGCCCATACTGGTGCGCACGTCCACAACCTGCTGGGTGAGGCACTCACGCTCTTGCTCCCATCTTCTACGCTCACGCTCCCACACTGTGTGTCCGCGCTCACGCTCCCTCTGCTCCATGGTGAGCAGCACATGCAACTCCGTTGCCTCACGTGGAAGGTCGGAGTCGTGCTGGAAGCCTGGGTCTGTAGCTCAAACAACTGCTCGATCAAGACCACCACCTCCACCCATGCCAGGGTGACCTGTGTGATGGCACCCTGAAGATCAGTAGTTTGCATAAAAGGCTCCGGCCTATTTTCGAGAGGCGGAGTCAGGTCGGACTCGTTATTAGGTTAACAGGTCTAAGAGATGAGGACCGCTTCACTTAGAGTCAGGACAAAATTGGTCAACCAGAAAGATGAAATCGGTCGATCAATAAGAGGATATCGGTCGACTGAATTCTATGTTTTGACTGACCAAAATCTCCAGAGAAACCAGTAAACTACAGACATGGAAAAATGGTCGACCGTTTCTCTTAGGGTGGCCAACACCTCACAGGTGAGGGAATCGGTATTGGTAGGGTTCGATAGACTGAATTCGGGGACACAGACCATTATGGTGGATTTCTCTTCTTTCTAAGGGACAAATCGAAGGCTCATGATCCTAAGTGCAGTCTTGCACTTAAGGTTCATTATCTAGAGAATGAATGAAAACTTTACTTGTGACGGACCGGGGTATTCATGCCCATTAAGGCTCCATATCCAGATTCGCCTCCCGCGAACGCACCGAAGTGTCGCAAGGGATATCTCACACACGAGTCCAGTAAGAATATAAAAAGACAAACCACAAGAATATAAGACACAAGAAAGTACATGTGCTTATAATTATTCACAAATTTGTACAACTGTCCCATTACATTAATACATGTCTAATTAAAAGAGTACAACTACCTGGGGCATATCCCGAGGGAGCACAAGCTCACACAACACTAACTACTAAACTACTGCTGGTGGTACAAGTCTGACGCAACGCCACTGCAAGCCAAACACACGGCAAGCCCTGAAAAGAACTGTAGGGGAGTGAGCCTCAACAAGTCACTGGCTCAGTAGGGGCTACCCAAAACAACACTGTAACCACAGACACCTCGACCCCAATGGGTCTCACTGGCAACAACAATAGCCAAACCATTTCATGCTCACATCATTACAATAAATAACAATTAAACATGTTTATGATAATAAACATAACGTCCTCAGAAGAAAAGTAGGACTACAGGACTAACATAAAATCATTAGTTAGCCCAACTACTAAAGTGCCTAAACCACAGTCTCACTGGCACACTGCCACGACAACGGGTTGCCTAAACTATAAGCCACACAGGCAAGTTACCGCCCAGGCTACAAGCTTTATAGGCAAACCTCAAACATTTGAGTAACAGGACCGCTAACAAAGAGTTGGTCCTTTATACTCCAAACCACACTACATCGAAAACTACACACAAGGTAACGGAACTGGCTACCACGAAGCAAATCCATAACACACTAAAACTATAATTGGAATCATATCCAAGAAGAGTAAAACTCAACAAGTGGAAGATCTCACACGGCCTCCACGGAGCATTGCTTAACTAAACCACAATATGCCTAGGCCATAAGCCTCATTGGCAAATTACCCACAAAGGTAACATAATTAATAATCACAACTAATCCACAATAAATTATAAACAAGGATCTACCTAAAACAGTTAGGATACAACAAGTGGCAGGTCAAACCACAAGACCTCCGCAACACACGAGTACCCGGAAAGGTTGGTACACAATGTACCACCACAAAACTACAAAGTAACCCACGAAGGGAACAAGTACCTGCTATTCTGAGGTACCACAACACAAACATCCGAACAAGGGTACAAGTAGGTGATAAACACCACACTGAACCATAATTATATTATACCTTTAATTAGGCACAATATTACAGGTGAAACCTTAATCGACGAGTCACACAAACCACAACTGAGTCACAACTGTGCCAACACCAGGGCACACTTCGAACAAGTCAAACCTCGACCACGAGTCACAAACTCACAAACCACAGTCACTGGCAAGGCACGAGTCAGAAAGAACGACGCCACCACACGGAAACGGACTACTGGCTGATCAGGCCAATATCCAACCCAGACAACACAACACAAGAACTACCTCTCAGTCTCGCAGTCACGGACGAAAGGTCCAACTGCTGCTCCACTGGGAAGAAGTCAAACAACTGTGGAGACCAACCAACACCACACCTGCAGACACACAACTGCAGGCCCATGCCTGGCACCTCTAGAGTCTCTGGCCGGAGCACTCTAAAGTGAGGCACTGGAAAACAAGACTAGCTGGGGACCAGTGTCGACTACTGGTGTCCGTACCCCCAACTACGAGCGTGCTACAAGCAACAAAAGAACAAACTCTGGGAAGTCTCTGCCCCACTGCCGTCTTTCCCTCAGCCGGACGTACAACTCAAACTCAGGAGTGAGGGTGTCCAGGAAGACGACACAGACCTCAACGGTACAACATAAGTACCGGGACAAAACCCCGAGCACAACAAACACACGTGCCTGGCTCACAAAGAACCTGGGGTACCCGACTAGAGAGGCATTCTGGAATAGGCGCCGGACCACCACACTCGGCTAGCACAAACCACGATACTTACACATATAGCCTTTACTTATAATTCACAAATACAAGTGTTAGGATTAGCTTAACATCGGTCACCGTGTGACCCAAAGCTATCCCACACCAACACATACCTGAACCACTAACTTGCCTATCATCGGTCATCTTGTAACCTCCAAGCTAACTCACACTAACACATATATAAATCACGATAGCCAATCATATTTGGCCTATCATCGGTCATGAGATGACCTTCGTAACAACACACCATTTACTTACTTCATAAATCCATATAATATTATTCGAAAGATAGCAACGGACCAGGGCTAGGTCGGTATGGACCTTCACTGCCCAAAACCACAAGGTCATGGCTAGGCTCACACATGAACTCACTGCCCAGTAAGTACTATGATAAATCATAAGAATTACATACAACAAAGTGTGTAGTAAACACACACTCAAACAACGTAGACACTACGTGTATATTACACCCTGGATGGTGTACCACACGTCTTCCACGTAAACCACATGTCCAACACATGGACAACGCACTCCAAGAGTGCCACGGGTGCCAACGCACCACACATACACGGAAAGCGATTACGTACATCACAATCATTACGTAAAACATGCCCATTACATGAGCAGTATGCTCCAAGAGCATAACAAGTGCACTGGCTCACACCGGTCATCGCCATGCACACACAATCACACAATACATAACCAGGAAAACTACGTAAACAACACTGCATGGATACATGCACAGGTGGCGGCAACATCGACTGCCGCTTATAAGAAGTAAACGGCAAACGATCTAGCCGTTTATCTCTCGGCTGGTGAGCTTGGCGACAGGAGATCTTGACGCCAAGTTCTCCGGCCTAAAACCCTGCAGAAACCCTAATCCAGCTCTACAGGTTTTCCAACCGTTTAAACTACAAAAAAAATATAAAAATGGTTCCTTTAACATACTAGAACCCGGAACAACCCATTACAACATGCTTTACACATTAAATTCATCAAACCACCCTTTAACCCCGCATGGTACGACTTGATCCGAAAATACAATAAAAATGCTGGTTCAAGTGATTAAGTCGTGTTTTAATGTTTCTAACAAGCTAACAGGGCTCGACCCTACCTCAGAAACGCAATTAAACTCCCGAAGAACCTCGAATCACGCCGAAACCCGAGAAACGTCCCACGAACACCGCGCTCCAATCCGTCATTCCACGCCCGATCTGCCGCTACCACGCGCACCACGACCTTCCCACGAGCTCCCGCCGACCGTCAGAACTCGCGAAGAAGCTCAAGGGTGAAGGTGGGGGAAGAGGAAGGGAGAAGGAGGAGAAAGAACAGAGCTCGGGTCTGCCATAAAAACACAGGCATGTCAGGTTAACGTCAACCCTTGGGCCGTTTAACCAGACCGCCACAACTAGACGTCCACAAAGCTTGACGCCAAGTCAACAGTCGACGTCCTCATCGATGGACATTAACACCATGTTAACGCCCACCATTGCCGCCAACACACAGTCGACGTCAACCCACTGGACGCAAACACTGGCTCAGCAGCTGAACACCAACACGGACCCAAACCAAACCCGGTAAGGATCTAGTAAGAAACACACCAACACTAATGGGCCTCACATTGGCCACCACCGCAAACCTGGATCCACGGGTCCGGAACGCGCGGACGTTACATTACTATAGATGTACATGCTCAACAACAAGGATATGATCAGGATGAAAGAAAGAGAGAGTGAGAATTATACATAAAGGAGTCAACTAGAAATTTTATTCTTCTCGAGCAAGACCTTCACAACAGTACGATGGCGATGATGGCAGCAGCCCGAGGAGGAGAAGTAGGTGGCCAAAGTATGTGTAGGAGAGAACAAAGGGGTTTATAAAAGCTTTAGGGTTGCATGCATGCAAAACACGTATGGTGAGCATGCCTTCTCATCCCATGTAACTCGATGCTTTAGCCACGTTAGAAGAGATTTCTCCCAACTCGAAACACGTATTGGACTACATATAGAAGATTTGTTGGGGGATTAAGTAACTTCTGTGACCAAGATTACATAAGAAAAATGGTTATATAAATATGTTTTAATTCATTTAGATCCTATTGAGTCCTTGATTTGGTATCTCAAAGATGTCCAATCAAGATGAAATTTCAAACATAAGCTAATTGGAAAGTGGTACAAATTATAGTGATTTTAGTTTAATTTCTCAAAATAAATTAGAAATCAAGTAAAAATTCACCCTAAAAATCAATAAGTCGAGTTAATCTCAATATCCGTGTCTCAAAGTCTCAATATTCATATATTTAAAATTAATATATATTTTTTAATAATTATGGTACTTTCAAATTCTATCATGTTCCCTAAACCGGTTGACGCCCTGTTGGGGTACCACCTTGCGATAAGGGTGACTCATATTTTCTTACATTCTAATATCTACTGTTCCTATACGAGTTTATAATGTCTTAGAAAATCAATCTTAAATTGGGGTGTTACACGGACCTTCATAATTGCCTCCCAAATTGGATTATCAGTTGGCTTTGTTCATCAAGTTGGCAAACGTCGACGGAGGCTACTTCGTGAGGCAACCTTGCAGGTCGATGTCTGTGGTGCCACCCATCAGGGGCAAGACGGCTGTAGCGATGTCCAAGCTTGATATTTTGCAAAACCTTGCTTTGAATCCTCGCAACTTTTAGTCCCTTAGGAACTCACTTGACTTTTTCCGGATCGTGAGAAGGGTTGGCGGAGGTCTTTACCAGACGAGTGTAGTTGGTGAAATGCTCGAGGAACTTCATCCTAAGGGCCTAAAAATAAAAAATAATGCTCGATAGAAGATATATAATTGACACTTACGTCATTGTGCATATAAGATATATGTTATCTGTGTAAAAATACTTTTTTATTAAAATAATAATGACATAATAAAAATATTAACTATTCATTCGGCATAAAAGATTATAACGAACAATGATGATTAATAATTTAGAAAAAAAGCATAAAATAAATCGACAGAATCATTACATTCTAAATTGTTTTAAAATATTCCCAATAATTTTTATCGAGACAAAAATATCTTACGAAAAAAAGGATTTTAATATCACATTTTATTAGATTGGTTTGGATGATTTTTTTAATCTCATTTCACCCGCAACAACAAATGTGTGAGATTTGACATTTTACGAAATAACTGGGCGGTGAGAACCAAAGAAGTTTTGACACGTTAATTTTAGAAAAGAGCATTCAAAATTTGAAAATAGTCCCGACACCGCTCCTCTCTCTCTCCGGCTCCCCTCATAGTAGGCATGGCGTCCCTTCCCTTTCTAAACCCCGCTCCTCTCTCTCTCTAAACCCACGCAACACCTCTCTTCCTCTCTCACTGTCCTCTCCCACGACACCGCTCCGCTCTCTCTCTCTCTCTCTCCGGCTACCCTCATAACAGGCATGGCGTCCCTTCCCTTTCTAAACCCACGCAACATCTCTCTTCCTCTCTCTCTGTCCTCTCCCACGACACCGCTCCGCTCTCTCTCTCCGGCTCCCCTCATATGGCGTCGCTTCCCTTTCTAAACCCACACGACATCTCTCTCTCTCTCTCTCTCTCTGTTCTCTCCCACGGTGAAGGAGGAGGTGGAAGCCGAGGACAACGAGGGTTGGAACGACCCGCCCCCGGCCTTCTTTTCTTGCTCGACGACAGGCCAGGCTGAGGACTCCTTTTCTGCTTCCTCCTCCTCTGTCGGCGAGTTGGGGTCGGCTCACCTTCGACCGATAGAGTTTCCTTCGTGCGTGCTCCTCCTCTGGCTTCAGAAGGGCTCTGGGATGAGACGGTGGTCGTTCGTTCCAGGCGGATCCAAGTAAAAATTTCAAGCCGCGGCGAAGTGAAGGACACATTCTTCCTTTGCTCCTTCCAGATTCTTTTTCCCTGGACTAGGCGCCGGCGACTTGGAGGTGAGTATTTTATATATACATACATGAATCTTTTTTCATGTTAATTTTCTTTCATTTCTTTTGGGCAACCCCCTCCCAATGTGGATCGAGTTGGTGAGGAGGCTGGCAAACCGAGATGCTCTTTCCTTTCCTCTCTTTCTCTACTTGGCATTCCCTCGTACACCTGGCAGGTGGCCGTGCGAGATGCCTTCGACAGTGAGTTACTGTGATTTCTCTAATTCCACCTCTGCGTTTTCTGAAATCACATTCAGTATTATCCCACACATGCCTTTATTTTCTTTTTTTTAGGGTTGGAGATGGCTTCTAGAAGGCCAAGTTATCTATGAGGATGTCAGATTACCATGGCTTTATTTCGTTTTAAACATCAGCTTCGTATTCACGCTTTCTCATCATTTTGGTAATTTATTTTTGTCATCTAATGTATTGCATGTTGGCATTCCCGTACTCTCTCGCAAATTGTTAGAATTCTTCGGTAATTTTTTCAGTCTTCAAGTGTTTCATGGGTTCTTCCTTTTGTGAACTATGTATCGCACGCATGATATATATTTTTTGAAATGATAAAACCCAGTTATTTTGGCATTATCGTTTCTGCTAGTAGTTAGCTATTTTATCCTTCTGGATGTGGTTCTTTTTATGCTGCTGCTTATATGCAAAGTTTCTTTCCCTTTCTAAGCTTGTCCGATGCTACCTAGCTTACTTTTGGGCTTTCTTTTTGTCCAGTGTTACTTTGCCTAATTTTTGTGGGAATTTTCATTTAATGTAGGACTTTATATATGCTGTCAGCTATAACCACTTTATCATTTAATCTTTCAAGGCTGGCATTTCGAAAAATATTGGGTAATATACCTGTTTTTGCTATATCTTTTTAGCCTTGCTCACTTGCATGTTCCTTTTATTTTCCCCCCTTTTCTTTCTTTAACTATGTGGTTCTTATGTTGAGCGGACTTGTGCTATTTATACAAGATATTCTACTTCTTTGAACTCGACACACATATCAATTGCCTTCTACTTGTTGTTCAACTTAATTTATTTACAAATAATGTTGTCGTCTTTTTAATTGTTAACCAGCTTTTATTGCATGATCCTTTTCCTTCCATTGTGATGCTAAAGGTTGTCTATCTTCACCGTGTATCCCATGTGATGGGAAGAGAAGCAAGAAAGAAAACGGGGGCCTCCTGCAAGCATTGATCTGAATCCGTGGAGAAAGATGTAAGCTTGTTGTACAAGGGATGTGGGCTCTCTGGGTACTGTGTTTCCTCACGCTTTTCTAGATGAGTCTGGGATTTTCACTTCTTTCTTTGTCATTAATAAAAGTATGGGGATGTTGATCGTTTAAACCATTGGTAGTTTCAGGTGCTCTCATTGTGGGTAAAGGTGGAATTATTAGATTGAGTTCTGTATGAGTCTGGAAATCCTTGTAGACATCGCCTAGATGTTTGAAAGAATAGTTACAGATGTTAGCAGGGAATTAGAACATTTACATACTAGTTAAGAAAATTGAGCATGTTTGACTAGGGAGCATCCAAACATTCTGGATTGCAGATATACCAGTTTGAGAATCCTAGTGGACACCATTCAGATGTTTGAGAAAACAATTTAGATGTTAGTAGGGAATTTGAATATTGCATGATAGTTTTGAAATTCAGAGTTTGACTGGATGGGAGTGGCCACTCCCATGTGATAATAAAAATCACTCCAGGTGGTTTTGGTATTCCTATCACCACTTATTTTAGCCACATGTTTTTGATTTTTTTTGGGAAAGTGGATAGTACCACTAGTATAAAATCAAAAAGAGAAAGAATAGACAAGTATAGGCTCACAAAATGGCCCCAAAAGTTGCCCAGCCAGCCTATACACTGCCCTCCAACCCCAAATGGACAGCAAATTCTATCCCCCCAACAAACAAAAAGAGTAGAATTGGACTGATTCATATTGCAAACGTTACACGCCCATTCCTTCACTTTGTTACAAATGACAGCAAAAAGGGACTCAGCATCCCGAGCTGCCCTAGAGAAGCCACATGTTGAGTTGCCAAGACAAATTGATTCAATCTGGATTTTTCTCCCATATTCAGTCTGAGCTTAAAATATTTCTGTCCTTTAATTTTTGGACATTTCTACTTGAACCATTATCTCCTCATGTATTGGATAGAATTCTGGATAAATTTCAATCTTTGTATGTTCTCCATTAGTGACTTTTACAGCTTTTCTTTTCACTTAATTATATGATGTTGTTGCTCCCACCGCATTAGATCTTAGAACTGTTAAAAACATACACATGCAAAAATGTAGAAATGCATAAAGTTGCTCAATGGTACCCTATTGTTCATATAGTTGACAGGCAATTAATGCTAGGTAAAATAACATATCATTCTCCTTTTTTTTCTCGGATTTACACAAGCATAACCCATGTTTTTTATGATTGGATATTCATAATCATGATGTGTCATTAGTTTAATTACTGTGATTCTTGAACATTGTCTATCAAACAATGCTTGTGCGCGGGTTTGCCTCATTCAGTCTCATTTGATAGATGATATGGAGAAACATCAGACATACCTTAACTGGATTGATTAGGTTTCCATTCACTCTCCTTTCTAGAGGCATAGGCATCTAAACAAATGAGTGCACTGAATGTGCGAAAGCTAATGAGAACCATAAATTAGTTCAAAGATCATGATATTTTCTTTGCAGGAAATATCAAAATCAAACCATAAGTTAGTTTTAGAGATTATACTGCTGCTTATTTTTTTAAAGGTTTTGTTTCAAGGGGTTGGCCTGACTTATGATATGAAACATGTGCTTTCTATTGGTGTTCATCTTAAATTATTTAGCTTGAACCACATATAGTATTCTACATCCTTCTCAGTGTTATAGAAGCAAAATCCTTTTTCGTCCTGTCAGTATTCTACAGGTGTAGGAGCTAAAGGGAACTTATTTCTTCCAATTGATACAGCAATACAGCCGGATAAGTATTGGAAATAATTGTACTTTTGGAGCCAATAAGTAAATTTGGAGGTATTGTTTATCAAGTTTATCCTTATGACTTGATTTGTTGATTCTTTTAATCTTCCTTTTCCCTTTAGCGTTTCTCGTTTCTGAATTCTTTATCATATGGATGTTGACTAGCTTGCACACTCAGTGTTTAGATTCATGAATTCGATGATAAATACTTTAGGAGGTGCTCTGTCAGAGCAGTCCATCATATTAACCTTTTTTCTTTTAAGATAACCAAGACAAATATTCACAAAACATTAAAAATAATGATGCAGATGACAATGTACATAACTAAGAGTAGAGAGTGGGGTATAAAAGAAATTATTGAGGGGAAAAATGAGTAAGATAAATTTCTCCAATTCTTTGGCTTTACCAAAGAAGGAGGTTCAATATCAGCAGCTCTTTAATACTTGGCACCGATCCATAGCTTGGTTGACAGCCCTTCTTAAAACGCCATATATGAAACTCTTGTTTAAATCTCCTTCTATTTCTTTGTTTCTGGCCTGCCCACAGGATTGCTGCCATAACTCTGAAAAATACTAGAGTTCCTTGGTTGTTGGCCATTTATGAATATGGAGACATCTTTTGTTTCCCTTTCCTGATCAGAAACAGGAACTAACTCATTCTGCTCTCTACTTATTGTTTCACCGCAAAGGAGATCTTGTTGTTTCTTAGTGCCTTTCTCTACAATCATACATTCTCTTCTTTTCTCATTTTAGAAATTTTTGTTGCAAACCAACATGAAATGGGTACATTTACGGATCCATTCAAACCTGTTCAAACTCTATAACATTTTTTACTCTGCCAAACTGAGGTATTTCTGAGGCTAGAGTTATGGGGCATTGCAATGTGTGCTTTGGTACCTCACGAGGTGTCAAAGAATCTTTCCATGTTAATGGGAACATCTTTCGCAGAAACTCGCCCCAAATCTTTTTTTTGTCTTCAAGAAGCCACAAGGGATGTATTAATTGCCATATCATCTTATACTTTGTTTTTCCAACTTATGATGAATGTTGTTCAGTGTTTGCATATAATTTTGATATTTAAGAGATCTTTGTTTATGACTCTTTACTTTCCATTCGATGACCTCAATGCCATTTCAGTCTTATTTCCCATACATGGTCAAGCAAGAAGCAGATTAGGAAACACTCCATGAGTCAAAGTGCTTGATGTAGTGACATGAAGGCACAAGTATTTAATTTACCATTCTTTTCCTCTGATTCTGATTAATCGTGATTGGTCTTTTTTTAATTTTAATTATTTTATTAATTTATGTATATGCTTCTCAATGACACAACACAGATCGAGAAGCACACAATAAGTTGAAGGTGCTTAACGTGGTGAACTTTCCATAACAAGGGAAGTTAATTTCCTATTATTTTCTTCTGATTTTTTAATAATTCTAATTATGCCTTATGCTTTTGATTATTTTTATTGACTCGTTTCTGTAAACTCTAACTTCCAATGAATGACCACACTACATATTATTATTTTGCTGTATATAATCTTCTACTATCATTTGGGACTAATGTGTCGTTTTGCCAAACTCATTAGTGAAGAAATATGTCCTCATAGATCCCCTTTGGGTCCAAAAGTTATCTCAAACTCTTTTTGAGGTTCATTAGGAAAATGGGGGAACATTCATTATCACATCTACTACTAGCATCCTTTGAATGGAGGTAGGGAAGTCCATATATTCCTCTGATCAGGAAGTTCGGAGGATATTTGCTGCACCCCCATCGTAGCAATTGCTGCAAACCATAGTGTGAGTTGAGGTGGACCAATTGCACAACATCAACATAGAGTAATATGGAGCTAGTATTTCTTGAAAGTTATTGGTGGAATATGAAGGCAGGACAATGAGGCCATGTCTGGATTGGACTTGAACAGCTGCCTCCACTATGACAGCAGCACCAAAGTGGTCACTGTGGCACTGCACTGTGGATATTCATGGCTCTAAACTGTGAACATTCTTGTTGCTTGTCCCTTGGGGCTCAGCCTCCTTGCAGGCAGCAGGAGAAGGGACAATTTAGTTTGTCAAGTGGCCCATAAAGTTTTTCTCTACTCTGTGTTTTCATATACATGCTTAGGCACCCTAAAAATACTAAGATTTTTTTAGGTACTTGCATATACACTAGCAAACACATTGTCAGTTAGTCATATGGTTTATTAACCATTTAGTTGTCTAAAGATGCCTGTGAGAATCAAGAACAATGAGCTATCTCAATGCACACATGTACTTGTTGGTGTTATTACTTCGTTGCTATCAGAATGCTCATAAATCACATGACAAACATTTTCTGGTGATTTGAGTGGATATATATGCCCATGGTAGATGTAGATAGACGAGACCATTTGTACACCTCTTATTGGGAAAGTATGAGAAATATTTTCACGATGTGATTAGGTGAGGTGAACCAATCATATTGGTTCTATCCATCACCTATTTTTTTTCCAATGCAACCAGCTAGTTTCAGATCAGCTGCTTTGTCTGATACTTTTTATTTTCCCATGAAATTTGTTTTGTCATTATATAAATTAAATAGTAGTATAGTCTAGAGTTCCTTCACCCTAAAAAATTAGAACATATGCATAAACATCATGGAAATTTGTCATTAGTTCAAAACTTTGCGAAAATCAGAAATTGCTTCAGGTAATCTTCTGTTCTGTAAGAAATCTCTACTTAGATGAAAGAAATTACTTTAAGTACTCTTTTTTGTTTCACTTTTATCAGTAGTACTAGATTGAGTTCTGTGTGAGTCTGAAAATCCTTGTAGACATCACCTAGATGTTTGAAAGAATAGTTACAGAGGTTAGCAGGGTATTAGAACATTTACATACTAGTTAAGAAAATTGGTCAAGTTTGATTAGGGAGTGTCCAAACATTCTGGATTGTGGATATACAAGTTTGAGAATCCTAGTGGACACCATTTCAGATGTTTGAGAAAATAATTTAGTGTAAGTAGGGAACTAGAATATTTGCATGCTAGTTATGAAATTCCAGATGTTTGACTGGGAGTGGCCACTCTGTGTGATGATAAAAATCACTCCTGGTGATTTTGGTATTCCTATCACCACTTATTTTAGCCACTTGTTTTCGAGTTTTTTTTTTGAAAAGTGGATAGTACTAAATCAAAAAGAGAAAGAATGTACAAGTATAGGCTCAGAAAAAGGCCCCAAAAAGCTGCCCGTCCCACCTATACACTGCCCTCCAACCCCAAATGGATAACAAACTCTATCCCCCAACAAACCAAGAAGAGTAGAATTGGGCTCATTCGCATTACAAACGAAAGATGCCCATTTCTTCACTTTGTCACAAATGACAGCAAAGAGGGACTACATCCCGAGCTGCCCTAGAGAAGCCACATGTTTTGAGTTGCCAAGACAAATTGATTCAATCTTGGTTTTTCTCCTATGTTCAGTCTGAGCTTAAAATATTTCTGTCCTTTAATTTTTGGACATTACTACTTGAATTATCTCCTCATGTATCGAATAGAATTCTGGATAAATTCAAATCTTTGTATGTTGTCCATTAGTGACTTTTACAGCTTTTCTTTCGCTTAATTATATGATGATGTGACTCCCACCGCATTAGATCTTAACTATTAAAAACACACATGTAAAAATGTAGAAATGCATAAAGTCGCTCTATGGTACCCTATTGTTCATATAGTTGACAAGCATTAATGCTAGGTAAAATAACATATCATTCCTTTTTTTTCGGATTTACACAAGCATAACCCATGTTTTTATGATTGGATATTCATAATCATGATGTGTCATTAGTTTAATTACTGTGATTCTTGAACATTGTCTATCAAACAATGCTTGTGGCAGGCTTGCCTCATTCAGTCTCATTTGATAGATGATATGGAGAAACATCAGACACACCCTAATTGGATTGATTAGGTTTCCTTTCACTCTCCTTTCTAGAGGCATAGGCATCTAAACAAATGTGTACACTGAATGTGCGAAAGCTAATTGAGAACCATAAATTAGTTCAAAGATCATGATATTTCCTTTGCAGGAAATATCAAAATCAAACCATAAATTAGTTTTAGAGATTATACTGCTGCTTATTTTTTTAAGGTTTTGTTTCAAGGGATTGGCCTGACTTATGATATGAAACATGTGCTTTCTGGTGGTGTTCAACTTAAATTATTTAGTTTGAACCACATATAGTATTCTACATCCTTCTCGTTGTTATACAAGCAAAATCCTTTTCCATCCTATCACTATGCTAAAGGCTGTAGGGGCTTAAGGAAACTTATTTCTTCCAATTGATACGGCCATACAGCCTGGTAAGTATTGGAAATAATTTTACTTTTAGAACCGGTAAGTAAATTTGGAGGTAATGTTTATCAAGTTTATCCTTGTGACTTGTATCTTTGAGAATCTTGTGAGGTATAAAATTGATGAAACTTACTCCATTGGACAGTAACTTTGTAAACTTTTTTCTCTGATGAATATTGCAACAAGTGCAATAAATTATCTCATAAATTTTGTTGAGTGGATGAATGAGTCAGTTACAAAGTCCCTTGAACATACATGGGAGTTCATTTTTCAATAATTTGGTGTTTGTGTGTAGGTAAATGCGTCATGCTAGGTACCATGTTTGTTTGTTGTTTCTTTTAATCGTCCTTTTCCCTTTAGCATTTCTCGTTTCTGCATTCTTTAAGGCTTTTATCATATGGATGTTGACTAGCTACCACACTCAGTAGTTGGTGTGATGAATTGGATGATAAATACTTTAGGAGGTGCTCTGTCAGAGCAGCCCTTCATATTAACCTTTTTCTTTTAAGGTAATCTAAACAAATATTCACGAAGCATTAAAACTATGATACAGATTACAATGTACATAAGTAAGAGTAGAGAGAGGGGTATAAAAGAAATTAATGAGGGAAAAAATGAGTAAGATAAATTTCTCTAATTCTTTGGCTTCACAAAAGAAAGAAGTTCACTATCAACAGCTCCTTAACACTTGGTACCGATCCATAGCCTTGTTGCCAGCCATTCTTAAAATGCCAAACTCTTTTTTAAATATCCTTCCATTTCTTTGTTTCCCGCCAGCCCTTAGGATTGCTGCCATAATTCTGAAAAGTACTAGACTAACTTGGTTCGTGACCATTTAAGAATATGGAGACCTCTTTTGTCTATCTTTCCTGATCTGAATGAGGAAGTAACTCATTCTGCTCACTTCTTGTTGTTTCACTACAAAGGAGATCTTATTGTTTCTTAGTGCCTTTTTCTACATTCATACATTCTCTTCTTTTCTCATTTTAGAAATTTATGGTACCTCGTGAGTTGTCAAAGAATCTATCCATGTTAATGGAACCATGTTTCCAAGAAACACACCCTAAATCTTTATTTTTGTCTTCAAGAAGCCACAAGGGATGTATTAATTTGCCATATCATCTTATACTTTGTTTCTTCCAACTTATGATGAAAGCTATTCAATGTTTGCATACATTTTTGATTTTTAAGAGATCTGTGTTTATGACTCTTTACTTTCCAGTGGATGACCTCAATGTTATTTCAGTCTTGTTTCTCATACATGGTCAACTAAGAAGCTGATTAGGAAACACTCCATAAGTCAAAGTGCTTGATATAGTGACATGAAGGCACAAGTATTTAATTTACCATCCTTTTCCTCTGATTCTGATTAATCGTGATTGGTCTTTTTTAATTTTAATTATTTTATTCATTTATGTTTATGCTTCTCAATGACACAATACAGATCAAGAAGCACACAATAAGTTGAAGGTGCTTAATGTGGTGAACATTCCATAACAAGGGAAGTTAATTTCCAATTATTTTCTTCTAATTTTTTATTAATGCTAATTATGCCTTATACTTTTGGTATTTTTATTTCCAATGAATGACCACCTACATTTTATTATTTTGTGTATATAATCTTCTACTATCATTTGTGACTAATGTGCCGGTTGTCCAAACTCGTTTGTGAAGAAATATATCCTCATAGATCCCTCGGGTCCAAACGTTATCTCAAACTCTTTCTGAGGTTCATTAGGAAAATGGGGGAACTTTCATTTTACCATCTGCTGCTAGGATCCTTTGAATGGAGGTAGGGAAGTCTTAATATTCCTCTGATCGGGAAATTAGGGGAAATATTTACTACGCCACCATTGTAGCAACTGCTGCCAACCATAGTGTGAGTTGAGGTGGACCAATTGCACAATGTCGAGATAGAGTAATATAGAGCTAGTATTTCTTGAAAGTTATTGGTTGAATATGGAGGTAGGACAATGAGGCCATGCCTGGATTGGACTTGAACAGCTGCCTCCACTATGACAGCAGCACCAAAGGGGTCGCTGTGGCACTGCACTGTGGATATTCATGGCTCTAAACTGTGATATGTTGCTTGTCCCTTGGGGCTCAGCCTCCTTGCAGGTAGCAGGAGAAGGGACAACTTAGTTCGTCAAGTGGCGGCCCATAAAGTTCTTCTGTACTATGTGTTGTATATACATGCTTAGGCAATATAAAAATCCTAAGATTTTTTAGGTACATGCATATACACTAGCAAACACATCGTTAGTTAGTCATATGGTTTATTAACCATTTAGTTGTCTAAAGATGCATGTGAGAATCAAGAACAATGAGCTATCTCAATGCACACTACAATGTCTTGTTGGTGTTATTACTTCGTTGCTATCAGAATGTTCATAAATCACATGATGAACATTTTCTGGAGATCTGAGTGGATATGTATGCCCTTGGTAGATGTAGACAGACCAGGCCATTTGTACACCTCTTATTAGGAAATTATGAGAAATATTTTCACGATGTCATTAGGTGAGGTTGACTAATCATATTGGTTCTATCCTTCACGTTTTTTTTTCCAATGCAACCAGCTAATTTCAGATCAGCTGCTTTGTCTGATGCTTTTTATTTTCCCATGAGAAGTTTGCTGTGTCATTTTATAAATTAAATAGTAGTATAGTCTAGATGTCCTTCAGCCTAAAAAATAAGATAACAAATATAAAAGAGCAAAAATAGGAGTTAATTATCGTAATCTAATTCCAACAACTAGTATTTATAGTGTGGTCTTATTGTTACCTTCTTTCTCTAGACTTCTCTAGTCCCCCCTAGGGGACAGTGGCCCCCGCCAGAGCTCTTCTTTGGGAGCCGGTGGAGTCCCGACATGCTTCAGGTGTGGCTGGAGGGGCCATACCAAGCACTTCTACCTGGACATTGGTCGGGATGAAGCAAGAGCTTGGAGAATGGATCGTCTAGTTAGGACCTTTGCGGAAGTGGTGAGGGGTGCTACGAGGGTGAACAATCTTGGTACAAGGGAGCAAGAGTTGTGCAGATGTTGCAGAGTTTCCAGCAAAAAATCTAGCAAATAGGGAAGCATGGCTATGCAGGAGCCTCTGCTTCTCCATGGTGCAAGACTGAGTGGAGGCATAGGACCCTAGGAGTAGGGTGAAGTCTCTCTTGGGTGGGAACTGGAAAGTATCAATGGTTACCCCGCAATCGTTCCTGGTGGCAGGCTGCGACGAAAAGTCCTAGAAAGCTCAGGAAATAACCCTTGAATGGACAGGAAATGCAAAGTAAGTCTTTGGGAAAGCGTAAATACAATGTTGTCTTTGGGAAGCTTACTAAGTCAAGTAGTTCTCCATTTATCTTGAAGCATTACAATGTTGTCTTTGGGAGGTATTGTTTATCAAGTTTATCCTTATGACTTGATTTGTTGATTCTTTTAATCTTCCTTTTCCCTTTAGCATTATTCTGTTAATGGAACCATGTTTCGAAGAAACACACCCTAAATCTTTATTTTTGTCTTCAAGAAGCCACAAGGGATGTATTAATTTGCCATATCATTGTTGGAACGCGGATTTTCTTTTCTTTCATTTTTTCTCATTCTTCAACTCTTTTCTGAGATGAAGAATTTCGAGCGTGCCAGACTGTTTACGGGAAACAGACAAAGATTTATTTTACGAGGAGTATTGGGTGCGAACCCTGATACCCTCGAATTTCATTTCATTTATTTTCCGTGTGCGCTCGCGTTCAGGGCGATTGGAGTGGTCGTGTACTGGACCGTTCCCCACCGACCGAAGTCGATGTTTCATTTACATCGAGTATAACACTCGAATACCTTCGAATGCGTAATGTTTATTAAAAGACCGTATGCCGAAATTTAAAGAAGAAAAGGGAGATCTTTTTCTTTACGGAATTCCATCAGACAGACGAGCAACCTGGCACTGTGTTTAACATCTAGAGCCGGACCGGAATGGCAGCGCATGTCCAGCTCAAGCCCGGATCGGATCTCAACATCTCCCTCTTTTGTGCTGTGCGAGCACTATGGAGATGACAAGCAAATTTCCACAGCTTTATTCAAGCATGCTCATGTCATTTATATTTATGACATTTACATTTACGCCTTTAATGGGGTTTTGTACCTCCACTGGGCGTGTATACAATAAGTCATGTACATGGACGTCAACGACAGGGTGTTTGTGCCTCCGTCGGACGTTTACATGGTAAGGAGTACATTTTTGCTACGGATGGGGTGTTTGTGCCTCCATAAGGTAACATGCCTCTACGTGTGTCTTTTGTGACACCGGAGGACTTAAACAGGAGCCTCGACGTGTGTCGTTTTATGACACCGGAGGGCTTGTACATGTGCCTCGACGTGTGTCGTTTTATGACATCAGAGGACTTACACATGCGCCTCGACGTGTATCGTTTTATGACACTGGAGGACTTGCACATGCGCCTCGACGTGTATCGTTTTATGACACCGGAGGACTTTAACCATGGCCAACGGGGGTCTTGTAACAACCTGTGGCGTCTCTATGCGGGCGAGCACAGAAGGGCCCGGCCACGGAGACAAAGCACCAACGGGTGTCGAAGACCTTCCCCGACTCGTGCGGCCTATATAAGCTCACGCACGACCAGCTGAAGAGACAGGCGTTGCTCCGCGTGGAAGCGTGTAGGCCTTTGGGCGTCTTTGGAGCCGAATGGCGTGTTTTGGGCCGAACGGCATGCGTTGCAATGGGGGTATGCCCCCCTATTTATAGGGCCTCGGAGGATCGAACCGGCGGGGGTACCCTCCCCGGCGGGGGTCTTCCGGCTCGAGCGTCGAGGACGGGTGCGAGCGTCGAGGCAGCGCCGGGTGCGCGACTGACGGGGATGCCCACGCGAGCGGGCGGACTGGCGGGGGTGCCCGCCAGTCAGGGGGCTGACCGGCGGGGGTGCTGCACACACGAGCTGACTGGCGGAGGGGGGGCCGCCAGTCCGGGGCCTGACCGGCGGGGGGCGCCCCCGCCCAAACCGGCGGGGGTGCGGCCCTCGCTGGAACCGGCGGGGGTGCGCCCCCGTCGAACCGGCGGGGGTGCGGCCCCGCTGGACCGGCGGGGTGCACCCCGCCGAACCGGCGGGGGTGCGCCCCTGCGAACCGGCGGGGGTGCGCACCCCGCCTAACCGGCGGGGGTGCGGCCGCCTGGCCCCCCCTATAAATAGGTGGGCCTCCACCATTGTTGGCCATTTCCTCCAGTTCTTCCGGGAGAGAGCTCTGTGGGCCTCCCGTGCCTGGTTCGTCGGTTGTCGGCCGTGCCGCGCACGTGCATACGCGCGCCGCTTGTGCTTCTCTGGCCGTCCCACGTGCGTTTGTCTCCGTTTTCTGGAGGCACGTGCATTTGACTTCCCCGCACCCTTCGGCTTCGGGCGCGGCTTCGAACGTTGATCCAGACACGGGGTTTCTGGCATCCGGGGTACGTACTCCTCGTCGTCGACGAGCTTCTCGGGCATCCCGCTTCCGGGTCGCCCCGGATTGACGCAAATACTCGGACTCGTTTGTTTCCGACGTCCGAGCGGGAGAGATCGGGGGTTTGTTCCCAGCTCCCCCAAGGCGTCTTTGTCGCCCGGGGTTTGTTCAAGCCCCGATATTTTTCGGGTTCAACAAATGCCCCCCACGGGATATTCGTCGGAGACGAAGGCGATGGCGGGTATCCCGTGGCGTCTTGAGATTGACTTCTTTTCCCTTTTATTTGCTTTTCCCGTTCTGTCGCAACGCCCTTTCGTCTGACGGTCGTCCTATTTGTTTAACAGGTCGACGATGCCTCGTTCCACCAAACATCATGGGGAGAGTAGCCGGGCATCCCGTCGTTCAGAGGATGATGTGCAGCGAACGGAGGATCCGATGCCGTACTTCACCCTTTCCCCGCTGAGGGAGGACGACTCGGAGCGACTCGACAAGGGCGTCAAGGTATGCGCTTTTGGGCCTTTGGAGGAGTCGTCGCCGCTCGAGGGCGTCGTGGACATGCACCGGGTGGACCGGACCGAGCGGGGGTACCGCTATCGGAGAGGCGGCGATTATCCGGGACATTTTCCGCTGGACGAGCATTTGTTCCCTTTTATCCAGGGTTTTGTTCCGGTCAACTGGGAGGGTCCCGACGGACTCCTTTTATCCGAGCGAGCTCAGCTGGAGCGCGCTATTCTGGTTGGCCGCGACAGCATGATGGGGACTTGCAGCTTTCACTACCCCAGCTTTCCCATCGACTACACTGCACAGGCGCATTTTCCAGAGACGGGCCAACTGGGGCTTTTTGGCGCAGAACCCGTTAACCGGGTCAGGGAGCTCATGCTCGCGCAGGGTTTGTGGGAAGTACACGGGCTGCCCAAGACCGGTCCTACCTTCACCGGGCATATCCCACTACCTTCCGGCCCCGAGTTCGTGTCGGAGGGCTATGACCGGTCATGTTTCTTGGACCGGATTTGAGTAAGGAGGCCGCTGGCTGGTATGACCGTGGTCCGTCATTTCGTCTCACCGCTTCCGCTTCGGCGCAACAGAGTGGTTGATGGGCATTCTTTATCACTACCATCCACTGCTGTCTCAGGTTGGCATTCTTCATGCTTGTTGTTGCCGCTCTTTACAGCTATCCGTGCCATTCTGGGCTGCTGCAGGCCCTGGCGGAGCGGTTCAACGGAGATTCAACACCTTCTGCGTAGCGGACGGGGAGACATGCCTCGATCTTGGGCTTTGCACAGAATCTCTGGTCTCCCGATCTCTAGCCGTTTTATGAGGAGGTGTGTTGAATGACCTCCTTCGGGACCAGTCCACCGGCGCCGGCTCTTACGTTCTATCCCACAGCTTCCGTTATTTGATGAAAGTCTGGCGGGATCTAGCCCGGTGTGGTAGAGATGAATGTCCCAGCGCTTCCAAAGGGACTGTGAGGGTGAGCTGTGATGCTTGGCTCCGCTTTCTCTACAACGGGCCTTTCTGCTTTCACAAGGAGTTTGCCAGCGAGAGCTACGACCCCGCAGATTATTCGCAGTTGTCAGTCACTCTGGAGGACAACGTGAAATACCTCTACGCGCCTCAGGGTCGTGGCTGGAATCCGAGGCAGCTTTCCGACCGGACTTACTTGGCAGCGTACCTGGTGTACTGGTTAAGTACCTTCGTCGTCCCATTTGGGGAGGAGGGGAACATCAGGCCGGAGGTTATTTATCCGGCTTGTTCCTTGGCTAGCGGTGTGCAGCTTGCCCTGGCCCCGGCAACGCTGGCTAATATTTTTCATGGCTTGGGGATTTGACGGCGAGCTCTCCCCTCGCGATAAAAGCATCGTCTTACCGACGCACTACTTGAGCGCCTGGGCTGGTCTTCTCTTGCCCGAGCTATGCCACAATGTCAGCTGGAGAACCCTTCCATGCCGCTTCTCTTTATGTTCCGGAATTGCCCGGAGCAGGCACACCAGCGACAATTAGAAGAGGCGCGCCGACGACATTCCTTTGTGCCATCGGTGGGGCAGTCGAGACTTGACCACGCCTGCTGCTCGCGCGATTTCCGCCCTTATGCCGAGGAGAGCAGGGGAGGGCGAATCTACCGCCTCCCTCATAGTCCCGCGCCAAGCGCATCTTTTCGCAGGGAGTGGCTCTGGTGCATTCGCCCCGGCGTTTTGCTCTTCCGTAAAGGGGGGTCTTTGTTTATGGAGCCATACTTCCCCCACCGCTTCGCACGCAATTTTGGGTACGATCAGGCTGTACCTCCCAATGCAGATTTTGCACTCCCTGACAGGACATACAGGGGCCTGGATCGGCATCTTGTGGCTTCCAGCTGGTGGTGCTTTTTCATCCGACGCGACTGTTGACACGGGGGGGTTTCTCGTGGAGGTGCATATGTGCTCCCATTTGGGATATCTGAGCACGGTTCCTGTCTTATTTCCCTTTTTCTTTGGATGTGTGTATATTATCACAATCCCTTTTTTTTTTTGAATATATGAGTATATCTTGGCAAGTCCTTGTTTAGGCAGAGTGTCTTGTAATGGCGTATTTATATGAGCGTATGCTCATGTCCATATATCTCGGGAGAAACTTTGCCCGGAGAGATTTTACCTTGAAGAGATATGTGTATAAACACAAATTTGCACGTTGTGAATATATTCTCAAACGGTATCTCCATTTGAGCAGAGTATCTGATAAGAAGGAGCCCCCGTATGAACGGCGTCCTTTTTGAGAAACATATACACAATGAAGCATATTTGTGATTATATATATATTCTCGGGCAGAGTCTCTATTTGGGCAGAGATTCCACTAAGAAATACATTTATATAAACATAAAGTTTGTGATTATACGAATATGAATTTAGAGGGAACTTTTGTCCGGGCGAGATTCCTCCTAAGAAACATATGCGTACAGGCACAAATTTGTGATTTTATGGATATGTTCTTAGGGGGAGTCTCTATTTGGGCAGAGTTTCCCTTAAGGAACATATACATAAGAACATAAATTTGTGAATATACGAATATGTTCTCGGACAGAACCTCCGCTTGGGCAGAGTTTCCTCTAAGAAACATATACATATAACACGAGTTTGTATTTACATGGATACGTCCCCTGAGAGAGATTTTTGCCTGGGCGAGATTCTCCTTAAGGAACATATTTGTATAATTGCAAATTTGTGATCTTTATATATGTGTTCATGGACGGAGCCTCCGCTTGGGCAGAGTTTCGTCTTAAGAAACATATATATAAGAACACAAATTTGCGAATATACGAATATGTCCTTGGACAGAACCTCCGCTTGGGCAGAGTCTCCTCAAGAAAACATATACATATAAGCACAAAATCCACCATCCCAGAGACTTGCTCGATGGGCGGGGAGAACATGGGTATTTAAATACCATGTGTCCATAGAGACTCGCTCGATATGGACGGTATTTAAACTCCGGGAATATCACCCCACAGAGACTTGCTCGATGTGGGGGATGGAGGTTAAGAAGGAATGTTGATGACGATTACGCCGACCGCTCTCCTCTCCGCGCCTGGCCTATCGGGCTAAAGAAGGGGATTTGTACCTTCACACACCGAACGGGAGGGATTTGAGAATGAGAGAGGGAATGAGCAAATGCTCTTTTCTATTTTCCTGGGATTTTCCCAACAGGGCTTCGCCGGAGCCAATCCGAACCCCTTTCCTTATGGAATAGGGGGGTATTTATAGGGGATGACCCCTTTACATTGCGTGGGAGAGGAGAGAGAGAGAGCCTAATCGATGGTGACCTCATGATGAGGTCACCATCGGTTAGGGGAGATTCCCCCTAACCGATGGTGACCTCATCATGAGGTCACCATCGGTTAGGGGGTTGGTGACCTCATGCTTAGGTCACCATCGGTTAGCCCCTTACCGATGGTGCCTCATGTTGAGGTCACCATCGGTTAGGGGGAGACCCCCTTCTTAACGATGGTGACCTCATTGTGAGGTCACCATCGGTTAGGAGGGTCCTAACCGATGGAGAGAGAGGAGAGGGGGGGATTTTGTGTATAAATACCCCCCCTACACCCTCATTTACAAGGCTATCTTGCCCAGGTGCTGGAATTTTCTTTCTGTCTCGGAGTTCTGCCCGACTTCTCGGAGTTCTGCCGATCGGAGGGTGCCTTTGCAAGCCTCGGAGTTCTTCTCGAGCTTGTTCTTTGTATTCGGTCTATAGACCTTGTGCTGCCGG